>CAOJBK011658999.1:0-28754 GCA_948294925.1 Codiaeum variegatum
ATAGAGTTTGACAATTCCATGAGTCTAACTAAGAATGAGAATCCATAATGAAGGGACTTGAGTGCATGGTAACTATGATAATTGGTCCATGTTTATATGCTCATTGACTTGGTTATCAATATTCATTCCTATTTAGGTAGTTGTGATATGTTATGCTAGACGTCACTCATGACTTATGAGACTATGTATTAGATGAGATTCTATACATAGATATAGGAAAAGAGTTTTCCTATCTCGTTGCTATTTAGGACATGAACATAGTGAGTCACACTGAAAAGTATTAAGCAAGCATTGTGTAAAGATATTATAATTAATATCCAATTAAAATGTTTAATTAACTATTAATTATAATCGAATTGAACTTGTGATTAAATTCACAAAGATCCTAGCATATCTTGAAGTTCATTTCAAAGGAGTGTATGAGATACAAAACATGAAGGATTAAATTGATAAAGGACTTGGACTTAAGCATAAATTAATTAGTTATGTGATAACTAATAATGCATAGTTTTTCCACTAACTTGAAAGATGATACCAACTCATACTCTATTTAGGCTTTGTCATGACAAGTGTTTTCATGCAATTCACTAAGTCATGGCAAGTTTCCTAGTTAGTGGAGGAGATTGGTGACTCATCTAGTTAGTGGAAGAGCTCTACATTTAAAAGGAAAAATTATTTTACCTAAGGAATTAAGTCATTAGTGCAGGAATTTCCAGATTGTGAGTTGAGAGCTTTAAAGTGTTCAAAGGACTTCTAACTTATAGATTTTAGGAATTTACCTTTGCTATTGGAGTCCAAGGATTAAACATACTAACTTGTTCCTTAACTTTGAGTTGAGACTTGAACCTAAGCTAAATGGAAACCTAGAGTGCTCAAGGGATAAAGTCTTGCATCAAGTGAAGGGGACCTTAAGCTTACTTAAGCTTGGTATGAGATAACTAGAGTCTTCACATTTGGGGAGCTCAAAAAAGCTAGGAGAGAGGTATTTGATAAATTTCTTATATATGTTTTGTGTCATTGTGTTTTGTACAAATTGGTAGATCAAGTTGATGGGTTAAATATGGTCCTTAATGTTCAAATGTTTTATCAAAAAGTTTGATACATGCATGTGAAATAATATGTTAAAAGTGTTTTAACAAAAGATTTATAATGTTCAAATGTTTTTATCAAAGAGTTTGATATATGCATATGAACATATTTGTTTAAAAATGTTTTAAAAAAGGTTTTAACTTGGAAAATTTTAAAACGATGCTTTTTCCGACTTCCGCTGCGCGACTCACGTTTCCCTTCAGTTATGCCATTCAATATCAAGAATGCTATAGATACCTATCAAATAGCTATGAATGCACTATTCTATGATTTTCTTACAAAGTTTATGGAGGTATACATTGATGATGTGGTAGTGAAGTCCCATCAAGAAGATCAACATCTGACCAATCTAAAGCAAGCTTTTGAAATAATGATAGAGTATAAACTGAAGATGAATCCCTTAAAATGTGCCTTTGGAGTGTCATCTAAGAACTTCCTTAGGCTTTTAGGGCATCAATGAAGGGTAAAAATTGATAAGAATAAATCTAAAGCAATAATTGAAGCAACTGCACCAATAAAAAAAAATGTGTTACAAAGGCTTATAAGTAAAACCAATTTTCTAAGAAGATTTAGGGCAAACACTCTCAGAAATCTTCGGCCTTAGTGGCCACTCTTGAAGGCCAATAATGCTAAAGACTTCTTATGGACCGATGAACATCAGAAGGTGTTTAAGAAATTGAAGTAATATCTAACTAAACCCTCGGTGATGACTCCTCCAAAGCTCAAAGAGTCATTAATTCTTTATATATTAGCCTCAAATGATACAATTAGAAAGGTGTTAGCATAAAATTAAGAGGGATTCTAGAGAGCAATTTATTATCTCAGCAAAACACTAATCGAGGTGGAAGGTAGGTATATGCCCATTGAGAAATTAGGACTGGCATTGTACTTCTCATTCATAAAGCTTCGGTGTTATATGCTCCTAGTAGTGGTCAGAGTTATGACCCATACTAAAATCATTAAGTATATACTATCTCAACAATACTTGTATAATCAAATGGGTAAATGGCCAGTGGCTCTATCTAAATTTCATCTCCAAATATGTTCCTTAGAAGGTGATTAAAGGGCAAGCATTAGTCGATTTTTTAGTTTACAATCATACTAAAGAATCTGTCAAGGAAGTAAAACTTCATACTAAAGAAACCATCAAGGAAGTAAACCTAGTGGATACATCCTGATCATGGGAATTATGGTTTGATGGCTATAAGTCCATAACATTAATTGGGGCTAGAATAATTTTTTCTTTGCTAAAGGGGGTTACCACTAAAATGGGCTTTATCTTAGGGTTCTCTTGTATAAAAAATCAAACAAAATATGAATAATTAACTATTGGCTTGAGGTTTTTAGCCGAGCTAGGGGCAAGGTCTATTGACATCAGAGGGGATTCTCAGCTTGTGATCAATAAACTGATTAGAGAATATAAATGTGAGGCCCAAGTTTTGCATCCGTACTATAACAAAGCCTCACATATAATGGAGAGCTTTGAAAACATCACTATTAAGTATTGAACTCGGGCCACAAATGAAGAGGAAAATAGGCTGGTACAAGGGGCATCTGGTTATCTCTAATGGTTTGGAGAAATTCCATTCCGGTATAGGCCAATCTCGATACTTTGTTCTAAAGTAATCAACACTTCAAATGATCAAATTCAAAAGCATTAATGAGTGTTTACCATTGACTTGTCCTTTGATTGAAGAGAACCTATCATTAGCTACCTACAGAACCCTTCTCATTAAACAAATCATAAAGTCAAGATTCTGGCTCCAAACTTCTTTCAAGATGAGGGAGTACTATACAGAAGAAATGAAGAGCAACTGTTACTTTGCCTCAGCCTTAAGAAAGTGATGTTAGTAATGGCCGAGGTACATGAAGGAGTTGTAAGAGCCCACCAAACTGGACAATTAATGAAGCAATTGTAAAGCACCATGGCTATTGGTGGCCCAAGATGAAGAAGGATTACATTGAATATTCTAAGGGGTGTGAAGCCTGCTAAAAGCATAGGTTGATCTAGCATCTACCCATGGAAGAACTTCATTCTATTATTAAGACACGAGCTTTCAGGGGTTGGGCAATGGACATCATTGGAAAAATATATCCTTCATCATCCAAACACCATACCTTTATATTAGTGGCTAGAGGTTACTTCTCTAAATGGGTTGAAGCAGTTCCATTAAAGAATGTTTACCAGTAATTGGTCATCTCATTCACTAAAAATCACATACTTTAGAAGACTAGCTTGCCTCAGACAATTGCGACTGATCAAGGGTCCATGTTTACAGGGGAGAAAGTGATGAAGTTCTATAATGAATATGGTATTAAAGCATACATTCCACCCATACTATTCCAAACCTAATGGCCATGCCAATGCAACTAACAAACTAATTAAGAGGATTACTCAGAAAATGGTTGACCAAACACCAAGAGAATGGCATAGTCTATTAGGGGAAACTTTGTTTATGCTCATAACCACTCTAAGGATAGCTACAAGAGCTACACCATTCAAGCTGGAATATGGGCACACTAGTATGATTCCTACCAATTTAATCATGAGATTGATGAGAAAGAATCTCCAAGATAAGCTGATGCTTGAGGAATATAATCTAGCTTTACTAAAGGAGTTGGAAGAACTAGATTATGACCAAATCACATCCCTAGATAAGATGCAAGTGTAGAAATAGAGGGTTGAAAGGGAATACAACAAAAAACTTTGGTCAAAAGCTTTCAAAGTTGGGAAACTAGTCTGGAAAGTTATTCTACCTTTAGGAGAAAAGCAACTCGAGCTAGGAAAATTGTCGCCTAATTGGGAGAAACCCTTTAAAGTAAGAGAAATCAGAGGGAATGGAGCTTACCAACCCTCTAATTTAGAACGTAAGCTACATAATCAGTCTATCAATGGGAAATACTTAAAATATACAAACCATCATTATGGGACCAAGTTGACTAATCATAATTCAACAAAACAAGGGAGAGATCAAATTAATTTAGCTTTTTGTAGCTAAAATGCTATTTTACATTGTAATTTTCCTCTGTCTTTTCAGTAATGAAAGCCAAATCTAACTACTAAGTAATAAGAGAATTAAAGGCCGATTTACGGCTAAAATTGTGATTCCAAAATTAGCATTTTGTTCTTGAAAGATAAAAATTGGAAGGAAATGAGTGAAAGTTGTAATTTTTATTAAAAATTGATAAAAATTACAATTGGATGACAAAAAATTACAACATTTCTAATCACAAAATGGCTGATATTAACAAGAAAGGATTACAATCTAAAAAACTGATTAAGAACTATGAAGATCAAATAGAGACTCGAATCGGCTTACACATGAATTTGTCTTTGACTTGGCACTAGGGAGCTCAGTTTCCAACCTTTGAACATTCTTCCTCTCTTCAGCTTGATCTTTCATGGGTGATCTCATGGTATCAGTAAACTTCTTCCCTTACTTTTTATAACTGATATTGGCCCAATCAACATCTACCTTTTGGGCCCTTAATTTATGAAGCTTGGCCTCTAGATGATCGATCTTTTTGGAAAGGGTTGCACTTTGTTGGGAGATCTCAAGCCCTAATTGTTCAAGTTGAACACTTCCTTGTCAAGCTGTGTTACTCATTTATAGGACAGGTTATAACTGATTTCAACCTATCAAGCCTACTTATAATCTTTGACAACTTTATTGAAGTTAGAAGATAGGTAGTCGACAACCTCCTTCACATACTAATTTGGTCAAAAGTGGAATGCTCAAAAAGATAGGCAATAATAGACTTGGTAGAAGAGACTAGATCTTCATCCTCAAATGGAGCCGATCTAGAACCTTTTGCAACACACATAGTTTTCAGATCCTTTTTCACTTCATCATCAATAGAGGGCTCATCTATAGTCTGACTCTCTAGTTTGGTTATGACAAAGGTAGATGGGTCAGGCTCCTGATTCCCTCAGTGCACAATGTTTTAGAAGAATTCCAAAATGGCTACATAAACTAAAAATTAAAATTCAAAAACAAATATGGTTAAAGGAAATTGTCGAGACCAGAAAATTACCTTGGGATCCAAAGTATTAGCACCAAGTTGCCGAGTACTAGTATTCTGATCAAGATTATTTTCTGGGATGATTGGAGAATCATATATTTTTGATCAATTTGTCTTATGGGATTTAGAGTGGATGGACTTGGAATGACTAAACTTGGATTTATGGATGGAATGATTAGACCAACAATGATTTATGCTTTGAGTGATTATGTTTAAATAGCTCAAATCTAGAAGATTATTCCCCTCCCTTTTTTCTTAAAGGAGTCTTAGGGGCTTCCTCATCCTCCTCAAATTGTGCCAATGAACTGGCACCACCCTTATTCCCCATTGGAAGGGGGACTCTCGATAGATCAGGCCCTTAGAATGGTGGAAATTCGGGTCGAGGTACCTATAAAGAAGCCAAGTCAGACCTTATTTTAGAAAGATAATCAGAATTTAAAAGGAAGAAAACTTATAGAGGGGCGAGGTGGATGATTCTATTAAGATCAGTTGCTTTTAGATTATGGTCAACCCTAATAGAGTACTTTGGGATTGGTTTAGGAATGGCAAAGAAATAATAAAAGAAAGATGATGTTAGGCTGATAAAAAAAAGCATGAGGAAGCCTGAAGTTTGAAAGTACCTATGGAACAAACTGGTAGATTCCATTCATGGAAATCCGCAAATAAAATTGCCTTTGGCCGAGGCACTAGATGTGGAAAAACTGAGCATACTACCCTAAAAGGGCGTTACACGTAATCTCCTCCATTTTATTAGTTTTATTTTTAAGGGCATTAAATTTATGGGGAATTCTATGTACATAAAGTGGGTGTACCCTATGGAAATGATCTTTATTCAATTTCTAGGATAACTTTCAAGCCTTATTTACTCTCTCAAATTCTGCTTCTCTTATTGCATGAATAATTATTTTTGTTTGGGCCGCCTTAACCTTTTGAATTAAACTAGGACTGAAGACATATATTATGTTGTAAGCTGATTCAAATCTATGGATCTCGGCTAAGTGTGTACAGTTGCACTTTGACAATCCATGTTCCTACACAGGATGAGAAGCTGTATCAATCTACGGTTTCTCAAAAGACCATAACCTCCAAAAAATATCAAAGTCTTTATTAAAATACCAATCAACAACCTTTCATCACTAGGCGGTAAAAAGAGGATTGGCTTGAGGTTTGTGAGGAATATAATCAAAATTGATCAAAATGGTTCGATTATAGTTCAGGACATCTATTTTAGAGATCAAGTACGAGAGGACCTAGGGACAATCGCATTATCCATCATTGACCGAAGGTAAATAGGAAAAGGAAGACCTTGAGTATAGTCAATCTGAAAGGCACAAAAATTAGCCAAGTAAACTTCAATACCACATTTAACATCCAACTGAGTGTTGACATAAAGATCTCTTACCACCAGGGCATTAACCCAAGAGCAACTCCTTTTGAAATCATCATGGTTAGCCTGATTTAGCTGTTGATGGCTGAAGTTATTTCTAGTCAAATAAGGACTAGACTCACTAGGAGAAAAATTGTAGAAAATGAGATCAGACTGACACTCGGTACAGTAGAAAGGTGAAAAGAATCTTCATAAAAAAAAGGTCTAAGCTCTAAAAATCTAATAAAATGGGAATACATGAAAATAGACTCAGGATTATGATGATGTAAATGGTGAATAAACTCAGGAAAATAGGCAAGAAGCCACCATTAGATGATCCACAAGGGACCTATTAAATTCCCCAAAGGCTGCGTACCACATACATCTAAGAAAAAATAAATTCCCCTATAATGTTGAGAAAGGATATAGGGGTTGAACTCCATTCTCCTACCTTAAGCAATAGCAAAAGCCAAGTCAAGGTGTTCCTGAGTTACTTTGACCTAGGTTGTAGAGAAAATATACTTTCACAACTAGTACAAAAGGAATGTTGTGTGTTCTCTCTCATTAGGGATGGGAAGATCACTTCTGTGTTTGTTTAAAAAAATTCCATAGGCAGAGGTAGTTTTGCCAAAAGTAAGTTTGATCAATGAAGAAACAGAAAGGGTAGCACCTATATTTTCACAAAAAATCGGCACCTCTATTAGACAAGAAATATCATACAGAGTAATAGACATCGACCCAAACATGAATGTGAAAACATTACACTGGGCTGACTAGAAGAGAAGCACTAGTAAAGAATTTATTTGTGAAAAGGAAGTTTTCTTAGACATGGGTTAAGGAGGTTAGCAATGCTCTACTTCCCTCAAGAAGAAGAAAAGTAGGGAGAAAGAATTTGATACCATTCGACAAACTTAGAAGAGACATTGGGCTAGGCTCAACTAAGGCTGGTTTAGGTCTAGGGGAACACAATTATTATTTTGTTCAAACAAGCTCGGGCTTCCTTACTGAAAAAGGTATTAAGATATTGGTCCTCAAATGTTTGAAAGAAGACTTGTCCGACTATAAGACCATGGCTAATGGGAGCAATTACCTAGAACGAGTAGGTGTTATCTATTATGTTGGCAACATTTTCAATTGCCTCTTTCGGGGAAATGGTAGCTATATTTTTTGGCATCTTAAAAAGATAAAGGGTTAGAAAAGATTGGACAAGAAATTTTAATAAAAGAATGAGTGAAGACTTTGAATAAAAGAATGATCGATTACTTTAAATTTAAGAAAGCTAACTTACTGGAGTATGGATGCAAGCAAGAAAACAAATGATATAAAGAAGCCAATTCAAACCTTGTTTTAGAAAGATAATCAGAATTTAAAATGAAGAAAACTTATAAAGAGGCAAGGTGGATGAGTCTGTTTATGAAGATCAGCTACTTTCAGATTATGGTCAACCCTAACAAAGTACTTTGGGATTGGTTTAGGAATGGCAACTAAACAATAAAAGAAAGATGTTAGGCTGATAAAAAGAAGCATAAGTTTGAAAGTACCTATGGGACAAACTGGTAGATTCCATTCATGGAAATCCACAAATAAAATTGCCCTTAGCCGAGGCACTAGATGAGGCAAAACTGAGCCTACCACCCTAAAAGGGCATTACAGATAATCTCGCTCATTTTATTAGTTTTATTTTTAAGGGAATTAGATTTATAGGGAATTCTATGTATTTAAAGGGGGAGTACCCTATTGAAATGATCTTTATTCAGTTTTTGGGATAACTTTTGAGCCTTATTTACTCTCTCAAATTTAGCTTCTCTTATTGCATGAATAATTATTTTTGTTTAGACTGCCTTGACATTTTGAATTAAACCAGGACTGGAGGCATATATTATGTTGTAAACCGATTCAAATCTATGGATCTCGGCTAAGTGCATACCGTTGCTCTTTGACATTCCATGTTCCTGCATAGTATGAGAAGCTGCGTCAATATGAGGTTTCTTAAAAGGTAGTAACCTCTAAACAGTATCAAAGTCTTTACTAAAATACCAATCAACAACCTTTCCTCATCAGGCGATAAAAAGAGGATTGGCTTGAGGTTTGTTAGGAATATAATAAAAATTGATTGAAATGGCTCGATTGTAGTTCAAGTAAATTATTTCAAAGATCAAGTGTTAGAGGACCTAGGGACAATTGCATTAGCTATCATTGACTGAAAGGTAAATAGGAAAAGGAAGACCTTGAGTATAGTCAATCTGACGAGCACAAAAATTGGCGGAGTAAACTTCAACACCACACTTAGCATCCAATTGAGTGTTGACTTAAAGATCTCTTATCACCAGGGCATTAATCTAAGAGCAACCCCATTTGACATCACCAGGGTTGGCTTGATTTAGCATTGATGGCTGAAGTTATTTTCATCCAAGAAGGACTAGACTCACTGGGACAAAAATGGCAGAAAAGGAGATCAGACTGACTCTCGGTACAATAGAAAGGTGAAAAGAATCTTGATAAAAAAAGGCCTAAGCTCTAAAAATCTAATAAAATGGGAATACATGGAAAATAGAATCAGGATTATGATGATGTAAATGGTAAATAAACTCAAGAAAATAGGCAAGAAGCCACCATTTGATGATCCACATTGGACCTATTATATTCCCAAAAGGCTGCGTACTACCTGCATCTAAGAAAGAATGAATTTCCCTATAATGTTGAGAAAGGATATAGGGTTAAAGGCCATTCTCTTACCTTAAGCAACAATAATAGCCAAGTTAAGGTGTTCTTGAGTTACTTTGACCTAGGTTGTGGAGAAAATATACTTTCACAACCAGCACAAAAGGAATGTTGTGTGTTCTCTCTCATTAGGGATGGGAAGATCACTTCAGTGTTTGTTTAAAAAATTCCATAGGTAGAGACAGTTTTGCCAAAAGTAAGTTTGATCAATAAAGAAACAAAAAGGGTAGCACCTGTATTTTCACAAAAAATCGACACCTCTATTAGACAAGAAATATCGTACAGGGTAACAGACACCGACCTAAACATGAATGTGAAAACATTACACTGGGCTGGCCAAAAGAGGAGTGCTAGTAAAGAATTTATTTATGAAAAGGAAGTTTTGTTAGATGTGAGTTAAAGAGGTTAGCAATGCTCGAATTCCCTCAAGAAGAAGAAAAGCAGGGAGAAAGAATTTGATGCCATTCAACAAACTTAAAAGAGACATTGGGCTAGGCTCAACTTAGGCTGCTTTGGGTTTAGGGGAAACAATTATTGTTTTGTTCATACAAGCTCAGGCTTCCTTACTGAAAATGGTATTGAGATATTGGTCCTTGGGTGTTTGAAAGAAGATTGGTCCGACCATAAGACCATGGCTACTGAGAACAATTATCTAGATCGAATAGGTGTTATGTATTATGTTAGCAACATTCTCAAATGCCTCTTTCGGGAAAAGGGTAGCTACATTTTTTGGCATCTTAAAAAAAGAAAGGGTTAGAAAAGATTGATCAAGAAGTTTGAATAAAAGAACGAGTTGAATAAAAGAATGATCGATTACTTTAAATTCAAGAAAGCTAACTTATTGGAGTATGCATGCAAGCAAGAAAATAGATGATTTTGAGGGGGAAGTTTTTCGAAAGAAAAAGCAAGAAAAAGTATACGTGTTAAAAATGACATCCCTTATATAGAGTAACGACCAGAAGGGTGAAATTAATAGAGGGACGTTTCATCTTTCCAGACGAGAGTTAGACACATGGCAGAAGCACCGTTTCAAGTTTAAAAAATGACTTATGGGATTCCCTAAAATAATAGTGGCAAAGTTTACCGGCTGAAAAACCCTAAAAACTTTGATAAGTCAAAAGGCTATAATATCTAGGAGATGGCTCGGCCTAAAAGGAAAAGAATGCCTTCTTTCTCCTCAGTTTATTCAGTCAAAAGAAGGCAATGGGCATTGTTTATATCGGGCTAAGGATGGGTCCATCCCCCCTTTTAAAGAAAAGGCTTTTCTGATTTGAACAACAAATGAATGGTATGACATGGTATATGGTAACAACTTCCACGACAATTATGTTTTCAAGAACTAAAACCCCCTAAGACGGAGTTGATAGCTGCTTGGCCCATATACTGAAGACTAACAAGGATCCTATCTTTTGTTATTGTATTTCATTTTCTTTCGGCAGTTCGGTTGGGGAAATTTGTAAAAAATCCCCGAAAAAGATTATACTATTTTCAGTTAATATATATATAATTCCAGAAAGATTATTCATTTGATTGTGCTTGTGATTGATAGTCATTTTTAAAATGGAGACCCCGTTTAAATAATCTAAAAACTTTGTGACTGAGTAAATCAAGTATAAACAATATGAGATCAATACATATTTGTTTGTTTCAAAAGAAAAAAAAAACATTAAATTTCATTTCCCTTCCAATTTAGAAAAAACTACAAAATAACATTAACTCTCGTCATAGCCCAAGAAGGGATCACGATAAAAAAAAAAAAAAAAGTCTCAAGGTTTTTTCTAAAGAATTTTTACAAGAATAACTCCATTTTTTTTTTACAAAAATACCTTAAAAATCTAAAATCATTTACAATTTGATCTCAGATAAAATTTTTAACAATACCTACACATTCCAAAAAATTCACAAAATACCTAAAACGTTTTGAATCAAAATTAAAATTCTTCCATCAGAAACATATGAAGTACTAACATTTCAAAATGGATAAAAAGACAATGTCTGACACCCCTTTAACACCGACACACGTCCAATGCGATTCCGAGACTTGTCTGACACGTTTTTGGCGTGTCTGAATATTTTATTCTTATTTTATTTTTTTAGATATGGTAGGAACACAGATTGGACACTATTTAAACAGTCTGCAGTGAAATTTAAAATTATAAATTTAATAAAAACCATTTGAAAATTTTTTCTTTCTTTTTTTGTTTTTATTTTTTAGCCTTGCTTTTAAATACTTATTTTATCACCACACCATCAATGTTGTTTCTTTCATTGAGCTAAACGAGGAAAAAAAACTAAATCTAATTCATGTGATGTTTACTACCAGCAAAAAGAAAGGAGAGATTATTACATTTTAAACACTAATCATGTAAGTATTTTTATTGTGTTCATGGAAAATTAATTTACAATTGGCATTAAATTATTGTTAATCTTCTCTTTTATATTAATATGTTCAATTTTTTTTATATAAATATGAATTGAAATGAAATATTTGTTTTTAAATAATTGAAATGAAATATATTTCTCCTTTTGATAATTTTAAAATTATATATATACATATATATATTTGTGTGTGTGTGTCCCCCTCATGTCATGTCCTTAAAATATAAAATTGCCATATCCTTGTGTCCGTGTCCATACATCTTAATCAGAAACAAATTAACAAAAAGCGGCCAATATTTTGATATCCTGCATTCATTTAAAATTTAATAAAATCGATAAAATTAAGATTAAATTACTATTTAATGCCTAAAGTTTGGTCAAATTAGTTATTTAGCTCATATTTTGAAAAATGACATAGAAGATCTCTAATGTTTGGATAAATTAACTATTTAGTCACTATGCCCCTTATTTTTATTTTTAGGTTAATTACATAAAAATAATGAATTTTCAACAAATATGTGAAATTTTCACAAATTTTCAATTTCGGCATAAAAATATATGAACTTCCAATTTTTGATAAAATTGTCACATGATCAGATTTAGGTGCCAAGTCATATGCCAGTACTGACATGATACTCCCACCCATGACATGGCACTTCATATGGGATTCTACATGATTGCCTGATATGATGTGGTACCTGATAAGGAATGCTACATCGTGGTTGAATATGATGTGTTATACCACGTCATTACCGATATATGACGTGGCGATCAAAATTCAGCCATATGACAATTTTGCCTAAAATATAAAGTTCATGTATGCCAAAATTTAAAGTTTATAATAATTTCACAAATTCGTTGAAGTTCATGATTTTTATGCAATTTGGCCTTTATTTTTGTTTTTGTAAATTTGTAATTTTTTCAATAACATACAAGCAAAGAGTAGTCAAATCATATAATAATTGTTAAAAACAGAGGTTAGTAAAAAATCTGAGACAGGCAAAAAAATTATGCAAAAAAAATTTATTTGATGTCTTACCAACCTCCATTTTTTACAATTATTATATGATTGGACCCACTCTCCTTCTACGTTATTGAAAAACTACCAAATTAAAAAAAAAAAGTAAAAATAAAGGATTGAGAGACTAAATAGTTCTTTGACAAAATCTTAGGGATTAAATAGTAATTTACTCTAAAATTAAACAGACTTTAATTAAGAAAAAGGTAACTTACAAATTTACACTTATGATTTGATTAAATTAATACTTTTATCCATTTAGTTTGTCAAATCCCTGAAATGTCCTTGTATTTTGGAAAACGTTAACACTTATATCATTGTAATGAAATTTTAAAAATATTTAAAACTATTCTATTAAGTTTAGCAACATATTCCAAAGTATTCTATTAAATCTAATGGAGTATTCTGAAATATTGTCCAAAAATTATTCGAAAGTATATAGATTAATTGTTGTTCAAAATTCAAGGACATTGTTAGGGGTTTGGCAAACTAAAGGGATAAAAGTGTTAATTTGCTCAATCCATAGGGAAATTTTATAATTTATACTAAAAAAAAATCTTTCAATGGCCCTTCTTCTCCCCCCTAATACTTCATGGCCAAACCCACTCTCAATCATTACTTTTAACCAAAACAAACCCTACAACTCAACCTAATCCCCAAACCATTGATATCTTGGCTAATAACCTCCCATTATCCTTTACATATCCCTCTTAATCCTGTTATCATGCCTTGGCATTTTATAACTTGAGGCATAACTATTATTAGAAAGATCACTCTAATAAGTCTTATATTGGCCACAAATATTTCTAGTTGCTATTGACTACTTCATCAAGAGAGTAGATGTTGTATCTTATTAAGTACTTGATTATAAGAAGGTAGTCAAGTTCATCAATACTAATATCATGACAAGGTACAATGCTCCTTTTTTAGATCATTTTAAATAATAAATCTCTCTTCTAAAAAAGAAGCCACTAAGTTGCTGAAAAAGGAAAAGATTTTACGTTACATGTCTTCTTCCATCATACTCCAAAAGAATAGAGTAATAGAGGTAGCCAACAAAAATATTATTAGGAAGATCACTCTAAAAATATCTTCACTAATAAGTCTTATGTTGGCCATGAATATTTTTAATTGCTATTGACTACTTCATTAAGGGAGTAAAAGTTGTGCCTTATTGAGTACTCGACTATAAGAAGGTAGTTGAGTTCATCAGTACCGATATCATTGCAAGGTACAATGCTCTTTTTTTAAAAAAAGAAATCATTTCAAACAATGGATCTCTCTTTTAAAAAAGAAGCCACTATGTTGCTGAAAAGGGAAAAGGTCCTTGCAAGACATCTCCCTTCAAACACCATAAGAATGGTTTGTAGAGGTGGCCAATAAAACTTTGAAAAATATCTTAAGAAAGATGGTATCTACATCTTTCACATGCCTTTTGAAATTACAGAACTTTAGTTTGAACTTCAATAGGCCATACCTTACTCTCTATTCTATGGTGTAGAAGTAGTCCTCCCAACAAAGGTAGAAGTAAAATTATCCCAAGTCATAAGTCAAAGTCATATCAATGAAGTTGAGTAGAGAGAATCTTACCTTGACCAACTTAGTCTCATCAATGAGAAAAGAATGGATACCTTATAGAAATCCTAAGGCTATCAACGTATACTAGTTAGGCATTTCAATTAGAGGGCCAGAAGTTGAAACCTGCATGAATGAAACTTAGATTTAAAGGAAAAGTAACTTATCTAAGATACTCAAAGGAAATTTAGACCTCCCTAGATTGGCCTATTTATTATCAAGAATATCTGGTTTTAAAGGGGGAGTAATCCTAATAGACATTGACAACTTTAAGTTCACGAGTCCAACTGGCTTGCATTAATCAAGATATATTTTTGTATAATCATCCTTGTAATAATGGATTTGGTCATGTATTTACATCAATTTTGTAATAAGATGCATGTTGACCTGATTCTACAAAAAAAATGTTTATTGCTGCATATTTATACTATGTAAGGAGATGGTGGGGCATCCTGAATGGATTTAGTTGAAATTATTAATAAAACTCATTATGCATATATTCATTTTAATTCTTTTAATTGCATCATGAAAAAAAAAGGTTAAAATAAAATGTAAAAAAAAAAAACTTGCTAAGCTGAAAACTAAAAAGGGTGGCTTAGGTAAATTTAAGGTAGCTCGCTGAGTTCTTGAAGCCTGTGCTTAGGTGCTCGGGCAAAGACTCACAGCCGGTGACTCCATTAGGAAAAAATTAAATTTTCTTAAAGAAATTTAAATGAGGACTATCTTTGGTAAAAATATCTTTTGGCTAAAACATTTTGCACAATGTTTTCATGTATTACTTCAAATGCTCCCTTATCTATAGGAAAACAAGGAAAGAAAGTAACATTGAGAGGGCTTCCTTCATAAGTAAGGCTTCACCGATAGTGAAATCATCCAACCAAAGCATACTTACTAGTCCTATAAGTTGAGCTAATGAGGTCACATGTATTGTTAGACCCATACGAATCTCGTGGATTCAACTGTGGTTAGGTATATCACAACTATAGTCACTGGGTAACCTTTAAACCACCAAGCTTCATTTAATGACTAAACAATTTCTGTAAGGCCCCATGAACTATAATCCTAATGTTAGCTTGTCATCATAAAACCTTTTTCATTCATTTAAGCATACATGCATGCATGCATGAAGCCATCATAAATCAGAACAAGTTCAAACTTCTTAAAAAACCAATTTCCCCTACCTAATTTGTCACTTTGAACCAAGTCTGTCATAGTTGTGTCACCAAATTTTGGTACCTATTTATTGTCTACTAAAGGTCAATATGACTTAAAACACTGAGAATGTTGCTACCAACCTTGCTGCCACTAATGATGCCGTTGCTGTTCCACTCGCTGAATTTATTGCATTACTGACTAACTTCATGATTTAACAAGATGAAAAGTTTGAATCACTTTGGGAAACTATGTTAGGTGAGATCAAGAGTATGATAGCTTCCAAACAAGGCCTCCTACCCCTAACCAATCAAGCCTCCACTTCTTCTTAAAAAGATCGGGAGCATGATGTTCAAATAGTCCATCTTTCTATTACTTCATAAGCAGACCTTGGTATCATTTTCTCCTTAAACTATCATGTCCCAAAGGAGACCTTTGATCACCTTTTTCTTAAAACTATGATGGACAAATAGGAGAAAAATAAGAAAAATGTTGAAGTCTATCAAAAAGAGGGATGACATGGTGGGGGTGATCTCCCTTAGCCTTTTCCTCAAAGTAAGGCTACCCTTTACCTTTCAAATGCCTCCCATCAGGAAGTTTGTTAGGACCATCAACCCTATGTCTCACCTTAAGATCTATGATGGAACTTCCAACCATTAGGATTAGATGGTGAGCTCCTAGCTCAAATTTTCTAACAATCCCTAACTGGTGCTTCCTTTCGCTGTTTTGTCAACTTAGATGATTCTCAAAAATAGATGTCAAAATCAATTTGCAATATTTTTTGAAGCAATACCACTATAACATCGAGATTGATATTACAAAAAGGGACCTTAAAACAACTAAGCAAGGCCCTAAGGAAAGTTTCTCCTCATTCATCACTAGATGGAGAAAGAAAGCTTCTCAAATGGTAAACAGACCAACTAAAATTGAACAAGTAGACATGATTATGAAAAATCTCTTGCTTGTGTATCGAGGTAGACTAATAACACAGTGTCTCCCTAATTTCAAGGCCCTCATTACTATAACCTCTCACATCAAGGATATAATAGATGCTGGTTTAATTAAAGATGACTCTTATGTCTCCTCCTCCTCA
Source organism: Codiaeum variegatum (assembly GCA_948294925.1). Lineage (NCBI taxonomy): Eukaryota > Viridiplantae > Streptophyta > Magnoliopsida > Malpighiales > Euphorbiaceae > Codiaeum > Codiaeum variegatum. The sequence continues at coordinate 16,417 of CAOJBK011658999.1, forward strand.
TGATTTAAGAAAGTCCCTCATCATGGAAATGTCACATATAAAGAAGGCAAGGTAAATTTTGTTATTGCCTAATGCCTAATTCAAATTGAAAGGAGAAAATTTATTGATCTTAATGGCATGCCACTTAGTCATATATTTAAAAAGTGCCTAAAGGTTGCGCTATTACTCTTCTTAAGCTAAGGTTAATCCCTAAACCCTTACCAAAGAACTTCAATATGAATGAGAGACATGATTATCATCAAGGACCTGAGCATAAAACTGATAATAATAAGGCCCTTCAACATAAAATTCAAGATCTCATAGACTCTGCATTTCTTTCTTACAAAGAGGAGAAAACTGACCCAACCACCTTGATCAAAGTTACATTGTGGAACTTAACAATTGGTGTATTGAAGCGAATCTAATCCTATTGGATTTTGAAGTTAAATTTGATGAGCTAACTAAATCTGAGCCAGAGTTTGCGCATGAGCCTCAGTCCTCTGAGTCCTTCTTGTTTTCTATTAATGTAGCCCTTTCCCTTAGTTTTAATTATTAAAGGGAAGTAATTGTAGATTTGTTCCCTTTTTAACCTAATAAAATGAATAATTTTTCTTAATACGAGCCCATTTTCTTATTTACTTTTAGTGTTCCACTTGGTGAATCTATTAATCAATCGAAAAAGAGAACCATACAATACATCAAATAATCGATGTTGTTAAATAGCCCATTAATGTTGACACTCATGACATTCCAAAAATAAAATTCATTGAATTTATATGCACAAACAGGTCTGACATTGAATCAAGCATTAAAAAGTTTAAAGATTGATTTTCCTAAAAGCCCAGTGATGTTACCGATCTTGATCCAAGCATCACTGTCTCACCAATTCATATTGTAAGCTAAATGGTCACTTTTAATCAAAGAATAAAAGCCCAAACAATTGTCGTATGGGTTCATCAAGCCAATTAACTACCTCCTAGTTAGCCAACATAGTCACATTATGTGGACTACAGAGATCTAAATAAAAGCTTGTCCTAAGAATGACTTTCCACTACATCACATAGACATGCTAGAAGATGAACGAGTTATTTTTGAAATGGTCTCTTTAATAAACTGAGCTGCTGGCTACAATCTAATTCTTGTGCATCCTCCTAACAAAGAGAAAACAACCTTCATCACTGAATGGGGACTTTACTAATATAAGGTCATGCCCTTTGGTCTTAAGAATACTGGAGCCACTTATCTGAGAATGGCAATAACTATTTTTAATGATATGATGCATATGGACATGGAAGTCCACGTCGATGACATGGTTATCAAAGGTGTTATTGCTGAACAACATTTATAAGAATTTGAGAAGTTCTTCATGAGACTTTGCTAATATAATCTGAAACTCAACCCTACAAAGTGTATATTTTGAGCCTCATTCAAAGTGTTCCTAGGCCACATGGTTAGCAAAAATGGAATTGAAATTGATGCTACCAAATCCAAAGCTATCCTTGAAATGCCACCTCCTAAGATTAGGGGCTTCTTAGGCCACCTTCAATATACTAGTCACTTCATCAACCAATTGGCTAACACTTGTGGACCAATTTTCAAACTACTCAAGAAGAATTCTTCTAAGCAATGGAATGAAGAATGTTAGGAAGCTTTCAAACAAATAAAATAGTACCTTTTAAATCCTCTCATCCTACAACCGCCTAAGCCTGGAAAACAACTTCTCCTCTATTTATCAATCACCAAAGAAGCTATGGGTTCCAAGTTGGCACAAAATGATCTTGAAACTTATATGGAAAAATCCATATACTACTTGAGAAAAAAGACAATGACATGAGCTCAAGCACAATCACATTGAAAAACTTTACCTGGCACTAGTATAGGTTTTACATAAGCTGAGAGTATAGGTTTGTCATAAGCTGAGACACGATCTAGGAGCATACATAACTCATATCCTTGTTAAATAAAGTCCACTAAAATACCTCATGGAAAGGCCTATCTTAAACAATAAGATGGCTTGATGGATGGATGTGATAGTAGCCTATAATCTCAAGTATTTTCAAATGAAAGCTGTCAAAGGTAGCGTCAACATTGACCAATGGCTATCGCTCTTATAGATGACCAATGGGTAGAACCTAAATTCCATAATGAAAACATCCTATTTATAGAGATAAACACATAGAAATTATACTTTGATGGTGCAACCAACAATAAAGGTTACGACACCGATATGGTGTTTCTGACCTCTAATGGTGAAAGTTTGCCTCTTACAATCAAACTAGATTTTAAGGTAACAAACAATGAAGTTAAATATCAAACTTGTATCAGTGGGCTAGAAGCGTCCATTCAAATTGGAATAAAAAATATTGATGTGTTTGGGGACTCCAACTTAATAGTCTCTCATATCTTAGGCAAATGGAAAATTAGAGAAGAAAGCCTAATTCCTTACCATAAATGCCTTGAAGAGTTGGTGTTAAATTTCCATAATCTGTCCGTTAACTACCTTCTAAGGACACAAAATAGTTTTGCCGATGCTTTAGCTACACTTGCATCAATGGTTGAATTACATGATGGATTCTTGATATGTTCTATCTCTATAACCATTAAGCGCAAATTGAGTTGCTTAGCCCATTTTCTGAATCTCTAAGAAGTGGAACAGAAACTTTGATATTGGGAAATTTTCCACTACCTCACCAAAGGGACATATCCTCAATGAGCTTCTAAATTTAAAAAGACTCCAAGATAATTATCCAGTAATTATCTCCCTAGAGTTGATATCATATAGAAAAAGACATGGATTGACGTTCACTTAAGATGCATTTTTTTGAGGAAAAAGTGACCAAAATCAGGGAATGGGTGCATGGTGAGGAATAAGGCAATAACATGAATGGATGGGACTTATCATAAAAGATCATAAATCAAGGCTACTATTAGCTAACAATGAACATAGACTGTAATCAATTCGTCTAGAAATGCCATAAATTCCAGATTTATTCCAAGCTATAAAAGCTTCCTTCATTACCACACCATAGCCCTCTACTATTTAGGGCATAGATTTCATTGGAATGGTCTCGTCCAAGCCTTTTACTAGGCATGCGTACAATTTGGTTGCCATCGACTACTTCACTAAGTCGATAGAAGCTGCACCCTATCAAGTTCTTGACTCAAAAAGGGTTGCACAATTTATGAAAACAAACATCATCATAAGGTATGGTCTACCATTTGAGATAATCACAGACAGTGGCTCCCACTTCTAAATAGAATTTTCCACTATACTACAAAAAGAGAAGATTCAACATTTCAAGTCCTTCCCTTAAAGAACACAAACCAATGGAGTTATCAAGCTAGTTAATAGGCCTCTCAAGAATATCCTTTAGAAAATGATCATCAATCATAAAAGTTGGCATCTTCACTTGCCAAATTCCCTATTGGGGTATATAACAACATACAATCAACCAACAAGGCCACACCTTACTTACTAGTATATGGAATGGAAGTAGTCTTACTTATAAAATTAGAGGTTCAATCTGCCCGAGTCCTTTAAGAAAGTCAAATCAATGAAGCTGACTGGAAACAAGCCTACTATAATCAGCTTAATCTCACTAATGAGAAATGTATGGAAACCCTTCACCAAGTACAAAACTACTAACTTAAGCTTGTATGGCACTTTAATAAAAGGGTCAGAAATTGAAACCTGTATGAAGGGTACTTAGTTCTCAAAGAGATTAGATGACCTATAATGGGTCATAGAGGAAAATTCAAACCTTCCTAGAGTAGGCATTCATCATGCAAAAGATCATAACTGGTAGAGTTGTCATTCTGATGGACATCGATGATAGCGCGTTCACTCATTCACCAAATCTAAATCAACTCAAGCAATACTTTGTTAGAGCATTGCATTTGCATCATCATTAACATTATCTTTGTAACAAGAATTATGTGGACCTGATTCTCCAAAATATATGTTGTATTTTATTCTCAATTGTCAAATTCATTGTAAGGAGATACTTGGGCAACCCTAATAGGTATAGTCTAAAGAATTTAATACAATTCAATGATTTTTCACATATCATTTCATCTGGGCTCTTTAACTTGCATGAAAACATAAGTGAACAAAGAAAGAAAAAAATTTGTTAAACTGAAAACCAAATAGGAAACTTAGGCAAAAGTTAGGGTATAGCCTGCTAGATTGAAAAAAAAAAGCGATATAGGCAACAGTCAAGGCAGTTTACTAAGTTGAAAACCCAAAAGGGCGGCTTTGGTAAAAGTTAGAACTTTAACAAAATAATACATTTTATTAAACTTTTATTCACCTCTTAGGAAAAATATAAGGTAACATTGAAACAAAAAGTTTAAAATTAAATAAGGTTAAAAATCTAACTTAGCCTATCTAAACAAACCCGCATCACTCATCCTCTATCTCAGTCAAAAGAGCACAATTGTTGGCTCTCTCCTTTCACCAACATGTCTCGATCCACTAGCCTACATACTCTTAGGGACTTTTTATAATTATCCCATGGAATAAGCATCCTACAATCATGAACCAAACCTCTTGTCACCACTCTAGCTACTTTGGCATTGATAACAAAAAGCTTCAAATAACACACCATCTAAGGGCATAATCTGATTATGTCCCATCTAATGTAGGTCTCTCATACGTTAGTACCAATTGATAAACTAAAGACTATAAAGATAGACATGCTTCAATCCCTAACTTCTTACCATGATGTGAGGCCCTGCCCTAAGCGCGACACACGCCTCAAGTTTAGGACTTAAGGAAACCAATCACGAAGGGAAGAATTGCGCATGCTTCAATTCAAGTCTCAAGTAGGAAGAACCTCATATGGGCCCATTAAGTGAATAGTGTGTGTTCAGAGTTGCCACTTAATGCTTTAAAAAAATTACTCCATAAAATATGATTTTTCCATGAAAGGACAAAAGCTTCATATCAAAAGATGGATTCAGGACTTGTGATCGATAAAAATTTGATTTTCGAAAAAAAAATAAATTTCTACATCTTTGGCTCTCAAAACATATGAATTTTGTTAAAATCGATTTCATGTATGTATGGACATGTATTGGACAATGCATGAACATATATAAACAAGTATAGTATGATGAATTAGCATATATGACATGAATGACAAGATATAAAAATAATGAAAATATGAAAATTAACAAAATAAAGGAAATAAACAAATATGGGTCTCTCCACTAGTCGTAACAGTATTAGGAAGAGCACACATCCCCAAAACAACCACTAAATAGAACAATTATAAGAGATGATTAAAATTAAATACATATAAAAGGCATACGGAGGGGATCCCTCTTCTAGCCACAAAGCATAGGAAGACACACCTTTCCCTTGAATCAAACATAATATAGCAAAAATAATAATGTTTACATAAAAAAAATAAAACAGAATAAAAATAAATAAAAGGAAAAAAAACAATTTAATTGGAAAAGACAATAGATGAAAACAATTTTGGAGTTGAATCCTTTTGAACAATGCTTGTCGGCATATCCCTTTGAATCGGCATCCAACCCCACATTGTTTTCCTTTCTTACGAAAGGTTGGGGGTTGTTTGAAAAGAGTGGTTGGTGTAAGGAAATAATCATGCATCTCATACATACACAACAAAATAATTTAAAATTTTATTTTCTAGACCATGAATCGCCTTAATTAATCAATATAATTTATACAAAGATTAGACAAAAATCACTTACCCTAAATCTTAGACTTTCTCTCTCTAAAAATTGTTCATCTTACTTGGGTTATAACAAACCACAAGCTATCCAAAATGGCTATCAATAACGGAAAATCCACACTAACAAAATTGAACAAAACATAGAAAACTCTTTTTCCACAAATGAATTTTGGTGATTGAATTCAAGTGATAGCTTGATTATATTTATAAAATATCAATATATTTTTGATAAACTTAAAAATTTGGCCAAAGACCATGCTCTCACACTCTTTCACGTTAATATGTAGTAATATATAAAACCAACACTCCAAATTAGTATTCCAAATTTCATTGGACAAAAATACCATCATAAAAAGAAAAAAATTACTCTCTCACATTTTCACTTCAACTATAACTCCTTATCCTCACTCTTTTTATTATCATTATCTAAAAATATATTAATTTAATTTCATTTAAATTAATTTATTAATTAAAAAAATATAATTATTAAATAAATTACAAAATATTTTATATCGTAATATGTATACAGTACAAATGCACTCATTTGCGTGCAACATTACACTAGTATATATATATAAATATAGTGAGGAGGAACTCAAATCAAATTTGTTTTGAAAAATTACCAATCAATATTTATATTTATAAATATCTTAATTCAACTCCTAAAAAATATAAATATTTTTAAATAAATTCTCTACTTGATTAATTTATTTTATATCTTCAATATTTATTCTTTTTGTGTATGACCCATTAAATTCACATTACATTAGCAATTAATATAAATTATAATTCTAATTAAAATTAGAATTGGATAATTTAAGACTCTTTTAATTTATCATTAATCCTACTAATTAATTAATTTATATTTACATATCAAGATTGACGTCTAGCAATTTATCATGACAACTTAAGTAATGTAGAATACCATGTGGTTATAGCTACACTTTCCATGAATGACTTGTCATGTAATAAACACATTTATCATACTTATATTCCATATTAATAATGAGTATAGAATTGTGTTAATTCATAATAATCAATATTTTGTTTCTTGATTCCAGAACTTGTTACTCTTTAAGAGAAAAAAATATATTTGGAACTCTTTTCATAATATTTTTCCTTTAACTACTTTGGCTAGTGATTTGGGAGTTACCCTTTCCTACAAGTGGCCTTGGAATATAACTTTCCTATTATCAGCATTGATAATTCTCTATTGAGAATATACAATTTTCTTATACTTTATATAACACCTAATCTCCATGATATGAGTAAACCATATTGGAAAACGATTAGAGTTAAAGTACAATAATTCACATATAAGATACCATTATAATATCAAGTCTAAGTATACGTACATAAAGCTTCCATTAAGAGATAATGATAATGACACTCAAACATGTTATCCATTTGTTATCTCTTAGTCGGGTCATTCCAATAAACTTGTTCATACTAACAAGCATCCACATATTAGTCTAAGTGTCACCACACCATAGTCATAAGAACAACTACTACTTTCATAAAGTAGCGACATAATATGTGCTAGTCTTTCCATATTAATAATGTCTGATGTTAGCTTGAGGCAACACTAGGGGTTTTACAATTTATAAAGCTTAACGGCTAATTCTTCCTTGGCTCTAGGCAAGTGCACCTATTGTTTAGGTATTATAGCAATAACGAGGTTGATCCATAGAGACATAGACATAAGTGCTAGCTCAAAATTAAAATATTGTCTAGTTGACAATTAATATTGGTTTTAATTAATTATAAACTAAAAATTATAATCCTAACTACTAATTAATTACTAATGGGGTAAATTCAATAAAATGTAAGATCTAAGAAGAAACAATCAAGGATAAAGTATCTACCTAGATTTTGACTTGTATTAACCACAATTGTAAGAAAAATCAACAACTTAATGAAACTTCATTCAAGCATCAAATGGGTAATTCGTCAAAACTACATTTAACCCATTAAATGGGTAATCCTTCAAAACTACATTTAATCCTTTCTCATGATGTTAAATCCCTAATACCTAGGTAATAAGTAAAGAATCTCTTCATAAAACTATTCAATTAGGCAAAGCATTAAGAAAATAAAGGAATAAAAAAAACACTAGGTGTTTGTGAATCTATATCTAGAAATTACAACAAACTCATAAGCTTTTGAGTGTTCTATGCTCAATATTTCTATCTCTAGCAAAGAAAGAACAACAACCATTACAAGAAACTATGCATTGCTATATTAAGTGCAGAAAATTTCATTCAAAAGCACAAATTGATGCAAAGATTGAATTTCATTAAGAAAACTATTAATTAATCCATACAAAGAAATTAAAACTTTTCTAATCTAGGTAGACAAGTGATGTTTAACTCATAATCATAAATCAAGAAGAAGAAATTAAAAGAAGAAGGAAAGAAACCACGAAACCCATGAAGAAATCTTGCTCAACCCTTTAATCCCTAGATAATCTTGCTCAATCTTGGATAAAAATGTTTTACTCGACCTCAAATTTGCTCTCTTGATATGTAATTTCTTGTTTCTTGGCTCTTTTAAGGTTTTTGAAAACCTTTTGGGTGTTTAAAGCTCTATTTTTGGCCCTTGATAGCCTGTGCCATTAACTGTGATAAGCTACTAGACTCGTGAAAATTCTTGAGAAATAGTGAGCTCTCACAAGAGGTGCCATGGCACGTGACAGGGACCATGAGAAGATACTATTTCTCAATATCAAAGGGCGATTTGCTCTCATAGGCTCTGTCATAGCTCGTGACAGCGGCCGTGACAAGTCTCTGATTCTTGATTTCTTGCCCATTTCTCACGGGCTATCTCACAGGCCGTAAGGCAGTCCTCTGACTTATTTTCTCGATCCGTTTTAGCACATTTTCTTCAATTTTTGAGCTAGAACTTTGAAGTAATTATACCTAGCTCTGGAATCCATTTAAGTTCCTAAAAACAATTGAAAAAACTAGAACAAATAAATCAAATTCTATTTAAAGAGCAAAAACCACCAAGAATATTAGGGGAAATAAGATATAATGTTCCAAATATCAAACTCCACCACACTTGGACATTTTCTGGTCCTCAACCAAACCTAAACACATCAACAACACAAGCTCACTTGCTTTTTCTCTAAGGCCAACAAAAGTGAATAAATAAAAAGAAGGCAATCACTCAAAAGATGCTTGGTTTTTCATAACACATTGATTTTCAACTAAACTAGAGACAAATTTGTCGAGTTCAGAACCTATGGAGGCACAATTCACAAAACCTAACTCTAAGGCATTCAATCACCAATCAAACATTTAGTCTTAAAAATATGGTTCATATCAAGTTATCAAACCTAAGCATCCTTGAGACACTCGACCGATTTTCCTTAGAAACTTAACTTTTCATCATTTTTCATGCACACAATCATGATATTTCATTTTTTCTATACAAGGGACCAAACTTGGATACCAGTCTTTTTATGGGAAAGTAAAAGCATTGTGGCGCCAACTTCTGGTTACTCAACTAGTCACAAAATAAAATATCCAGCTAATAACACTATTTATGGTTTCAATTTTTGATCTTGCTTTTCACAATATGAAACCAGCAGAATAGGTTGATATTTTCAAAGTCCCTTTTATATAATTTTCATGATGGTGCACTAGTTTTTTTTTTTTTTGTTTCTAAAGAAATTCAGTTAAGCACTCAAGTACTAGCTCTAGTTCTCAAACCTAATTCATGCCAAAAAGAAGGATTAAACACTCGATAGTGACTAAACACCCTAGAGCCTAGTGGTGGGAACTGTGCCAAGGTGGATTCCTACTATCAACTACTATATCTAAAGTTTAATAGAAAATCAAGTTATTATGAAAAACTAGCATTTAAGTGAGTGATAGGAAAAATTATCCAATTTTTCTACTCCTAAACAAATTGCCAGTGAAACCTATATTGTGTTGTACTTAACTTTGCTGGTCTTATTTCAGGAATTCATGCATAACAAAAATTCAATCATCATACAATCCTGCATTCAAACAATAGTTCACCCCTCCACACTTAAACCACACATTGCCCTCAATGTGTGTAAAAATAATAAAGGAGAAGGGGAAAGAAGTACATCCTTGAAATGAAAGGTGTCTAGCCTTCCCAAAATAATAATCCGAGTGAGGAAGTTAAGATTTATGCTACAAATCAAGGTTAGTAACTTTGGTTCCATAAAGAAACCACCAAAGAAAGAGGTGAAAGATTACCACAAAACAAAACACACATAAAAATAAACATTAAACTAAAGCAAGAAAAATTTTAATAATTAATGGGTTGCCTCCTATTTAACACTTCTTCAACATCGTATTAGCCAGATGTTATTGTTATTCATCTTCCACAAAGGAAGCAGATGATACCTTGTATTGGATACCTTTAAAAATCAAAACAAAGAAGAGTATATAATGGTGCTGGACCTTACATAGCCTTCTTTCAGTAATAAAAAAAATATTTTTAGTTCTCCATTTCGTGCAAACTTGAGCATGTGAGGTTGAGAACCATCATCAAAGAGCCTTACCCATTAGCTTATTATGGGGTATGCGTGTTGAGCTTCCAAGAGATTCAGTATGACCTATTCTTCTTCCACCCTTTGTAATTCTTTAATGTTCGACCCAAATGCATTCAATTATTATTTTAACACCTCTACAGAGTAGATTTCCTTCTCTAAAGAAAGCTTAGAGACAACAAGTACTGGCTATATACTTGTTTTTCCAACAACTAAATATTTTGAGAAGGGTGGTAGTGGTGTAAAGTATGGTGTGAGAGGGTGTTCCATTTTTGGAATTTGGGTTATATGAAGGGTGGGTGTTTGGATTATGGGTGGGATATTTTCAATGCTTATTCCCACTTCATCCATATCATATTGCTCACCATTCTGGTATTCATCACTGTCATCATCCCATAACCACCAGGTGGTAGTAGTCTTTTGTTGCTCTCCCGAAATGGTATTAACATAGTTGGGTAAATGGTCTTTTTGTGAGTACTTAAAAACTCTAAAATTTTCCCAACTTGAACTTTTAGGTTATAAAGAGAAGCTTGTTGGTTTTCCATAACCATTTCTATCCTTCAAAATCTACTATTAGTAGCTTCCACTAATTTCACAAACTACTCTTCTAACCTACATTCTTCTTACTCTTGCTTATCATCCCTTAATATGGCCTTTACCTCAAATTGAGTTGGGAAAATATTTTCTAATTCATTGCTTTTGTTGTGCACCTCCTTCCCAAAATTCTCCATATACTTCACGAATCTTTCTACAACAAGCTTAAGGGATGACTTCTCTTATGCTCCCCATTCATATTCATTTGGGAAATCATCTTGATAGATGAGTCCATTATTGTAATAATGATTTCATAGATATCCTCATAATTGATTTGGGTAGGAACTCCATTGTTGATAGTACCAATCATCCCTGGAGAAAATTTTATTTTCTAAAAACAAAAACTTAAAACAAACAAAAAGGTATAATAGAAAAAGCAAACAAAAATAGATGAAAATAAACAAATATAAATATAAACTAGATCAATAGTCACTATTATATCACTAATATTGCATACAAGTGTCTCCAACAACGGTGCCAAAAACTTGATGTCAGCTTGAGGTAACACCTAGGGTTTTACAATTTACAAATCTCAACGACTAAATCTACCCTGGCTCTAGGTAAGTGCACCTATTATTTAGGTAGTATAGCAATAAAGATGTCAATCTATAGAGACACTGACACAAGTGCTAGCTTAAACTTAAACTATTATCTAGTTCACAATTAATGTTTATTTTAATTGAATATAAACTAAAATTAAAATCCTAACTACTAATTAATTACTAATGGAGTAAATTCAAGAGAATGGAAGATTAAAGAAGAAACAATTAAGGATAAAGTGTCTACCTAGACTTTGACTCGTATTAATTGTAAGAAAAATCAACAACTTAATGAAACTTCATTCAAGCATCAAATGAATAATCCTTCAAAACTAGATTTAACCCTTTCTCAAGAGGTTAAATCCCTAGTCCCTAGGTAATGGGTCAAAGACCCATTCAATTAAGTAGAGAATTAAGCAAATAAAGGAATCAAAGAAAACCCTAGTTGTTTATGAATCTATCTCTAGATATCATAACAAACCTATATGCTTTTAAGTGTTCTAAGCTTAATGTTTCTATCTCTAGCAAAGAAAGAACAATAACCATTAAAAGCAAGTATGCATTGCTATGTTAAGTGTAGAAAATTTCATTCAAATGCAAAAATTGATACAAAGATTGAATTTCATTAAGAAAACTATTAATTAATCCATACAAAGAAATTAAAACTTGTCTAATCTAGGTAGACAAGTGATGTTTAGCTCATAATCACAAAGAAAGAAGAAGAAATTAAAAGAAAAAGGAAAGAGACCATGAAACTCATGAAGAAATCTAGCTCAATCCTCTAATCCCTTGATAATCTTACTCAATCTTGGATAAAAATATGTTAGTCCACCTCAAATTTGCTCTCTTGATTTGAATTTTTTTGGTTCTTAGCTCTTTTAGGATTTTTGAGAACCCTTTGTGCATTTCAAGCTCTATTTTTGGGCAAGCTCCCTTTCTTTTTATGCAAAATGGGTTTTATGGTGTGTCAGACTGCTTGTCATGGCCCGTGCCATT
>CAOJBK011659446.1:0-13886 GCA_948294925.1 Codiaeum variegatum
AAATTAGACAAGATTAATTAACACTGCCTATAATGAAGAACAAATTATTTTTCTTACTCCCTTCAACTCTCAATGATTTTTCTTCTTCTTCTCCCTTTAAAACCTTCAAATTCTTTCCATCTTCCTCAGTGCATACATCCATTAATTTCCTAAAATTTCAAAATACCAATATTTGAAGCACTCATTTTTCCTTTTCCGAATATATAATGTCCTCCTATGAAGAACATTTGTCACATCGTTGTTGGCATTAGTGGTGCAGTTAAAATCATAGTTTATGTTAACACTGTAATTAAAATCAGATTTGTTTATATTTTATGTGATTTAATATTGAAAGTTCCTACTGGTTGTGAGAGGTCAAAAGGTGATTTTTTTAAAAAAAAAATTTATGGTTTTACGATGAAAGTTCGTTATATATTGTATTTATATTAATTTATAAACAAATTCAACTTTCTCTTATCATATTTTGTAGAGTAAGTGATATTAGTTAATTGTATCAAATTGAGTTGTAATTACACAAATTACAGCAAAACAAAATAAATTCTATAATTATAGATCAGTTACAAAAATTATAACAATTAGATTATTACAATGGAAATAACAATTGAAATAGCCAAAATATAAATTCAAAATAGAATTGAAATTCTACAGCAGATGAACACAAAAAATAATATTAAAACAATAGCAAAACTGAAATATATTCAATTTTTAAAATCCTCTAAGTAAATTCTGCAGAAAACATGTTAGTAATATCAATTAAAGTCAATAGAAGATAATTGAAAACAAATAGCAGAAAATTTGATTAGTCAAAATAAAACTAGAATAAAATATAAATAGAAATAAATAGAGGAAAATGAAACTCGACTCGAGGCCTATATAAATAATTTCCTTAAAACAGATTCATCACCTGTTCTTGTTGTAGGTTCAAATGATGTATGTTTCATAGGATACAACGAGAAAGAATCCTTTTGCTCAGCAATAACAAAGAATTCTAACGAACTTGGCAACGTATGAACTCAAACTAAGAGAGTTTTGAGATGAAATAAGTGTAGACAGTGCAGAAAAATATTCTGTAAATTTCTTGTTGTGTGTCTTTTCCAAATTGGAGGAACTATCAATTTATAGCCAAAGGGGGAAGTTAAGAGTTTCAGAAAATTAATATATAATTTCTGATAACTCTAAAAACTATCACTTGATCACTTTAGTCTAGAGACGTGCACGGGTCTAAACCTCATCCGCACGGCCCATAATTTGGGCTTGTCTAGGCTCACAATTTTTAGACTGACATTCGTGTACGTATGACGTATGAGCACGGGTGGAATTTTCGAGCTTGAGATGGTCGGGATTTGCACCCCCCCTCCTGCCCGCTTGGAGAGAGCCTCTTCCAAAAGGCTTATTATCTACTATAAAATGGAAGTCTATATATAAACCACCTAATGGTTTCATGTTTTTCCAATGTGGTATTAAGTCTCAATTCCACCATTTTTGTCATGTCAAGTGTGTAAATTTGTGAGATAATTTCTCATTCACTAGTCTACCATTTTGAGCACATAATATATCGCTTTAAAGCTCTCACGACAATATTTCCGAAACATCTGAGACCTACCACTTTTATCAAGTGGATGTTAGGGTTGTATGCCCTACAGCATGTACATTATAATATATTTATAATCTTAATCCATTATTGCTTTTAATATGTATGTTTCATTTAATGAATGCCTTCATTTTAGTGTACAATGTATATATGTTCCTTTAGTCTCATGTTAGAGAATCTATTCTCAAAGAGTCTAGAAATATGGAGACAGGTTCTCTTTGCCATAAACTCTAAAGCAAGTTCACGTTCGAAGGATTATTGGTAAGAACGTCATTAATTTGGAAAGATTGTCACCTCTGTTGTCATCCATGACAAGTATAAGATACTTATTGGTATGGAGGTAGCGAGTCCATGCTACAGACATGTAATGTCGTGACTACATGTGGACATGCTCATATGAAGAGTAAGTCAAACAGTGGCATCAGATGATAGACACATGGATTTTATCCACTAGTCAATGTCTTATCGTCTAGATCATAATTATGCATATAATCTTTAGACTCGAGGTAACATGTTATCTAACATATCGGTGGCTATGGTTTGTTACTGCTTACATATCGATGTTATCCAAGTATTGGTATATGGCATGTGGTGGCCATAATTAGTGATGTGTTGAGATAAGTGATCTCCAAGAAAAGATTCATTAACTTGGGTAAATAATGAAGGTTTTTATGACTTCTGGTTGTTCTTAATACTCAAATCCTTGGCCAAGGTAGTACATATTCACTGTAAAGAGTTTCTAGTAGGAATCGGTCTATCAAGAACTTATACCGGATAGAAGTCATATTATATGGCATATAGGGTTTGACTATTCCATAACCCTAGCTAAGATCGTAAATCCGTAATTAAGAGGTCCATGCAATGTCAAGGATAACGATCGCTGACATTCATTTCTAATTATGTAATTATGATATGTTATGCTAGACATCACTTGCTACTTATGCGACTAAGTGTGCCTTGTGGATTACACACTTGGAGGGAATAAAAGAGTTTTCTCTATCCATTACTAATTAGAACATGAACCTAGTAAATCACACACCATAAAGCATTTCCCATGGCTTGGAATGTTATCATATTAATAATTGATTAAAGAGTTTAATTAATTATTAGTTATGATTGAATTAAACTTGTAATTAAATTTACAAAGACCCTAGCATTTCTTAAAATTTAATTCATAAAGGGATTAATTCAATTATGTCATAGTTTGTATGAAATACAAATGGGCATGACTAAATTGATATGGGCCAAGGTTAATAAGATTAATTTACATGAGATATGATTAATTGTTGACTAAAGTGATTCGTACTAATTATTTGTGCTAATCGAGTTGATTAATTGACTAATTATATAGTCAATTAAATACTAACATAAGTAACCCTTCTTTCCATTAACTTTCCCATAATTTAAGCAAGATTAGTTAGAAGATGTAAGGGTATAAATTATAGGCTTTATCATCTTTTTTCCTAAGACAATAAAAGTTGGCACTATTCATCTTCTTCAAGCTTGAGCTTTTCTCCTAAGAGTTAGAGAGAGAAACTTGAGTTGTAGAGAGAGAAAGTTTTAAACACCACACCATTTGTAGAAAGAGAGAGTTTATCTTTGAAGAAGAGTTCTTCAACCATAAACTCTTCTTTTATAATCTTGTGAAGAAATGTGTGGAGCCATCTTGGTCCAAGAATCCCCAAAGTTTCACGTTCTCAACAAAGGAGCAAGAATCAAAGTATTTGGATAATCAAGAGAGGGCTCGAGCTTCTTAGACGAGAAAATGAGACACAAGCCTTTGGAAAAACTTCGGTGTGTATCGCGCTAGAAGCTTCGCACTTGAGGAGCTAACCGAAGGAATGAGTTGAGGTATTTGATACATCAAACCTTCTCCCAAGTTTTAATTGTGTTTTGCATAATAAATTAGCTAAAGATCCTTGAATGAGATTATTAATCCAAACTTAGAATTAGATGTTCATTGAAGAGTTTAATAAACAACTAAACCTACTATGTCAAATGAGTTTTATCATAGAAACTTATTTTACAAAAGTTTTGAAAACCAAACCATCTTGGTTCGTGCATTTTCTCTCTTTCTTGTTTCCGCTGTGTGGCTCGTATTTTTCATTCAGTGGGTCCCACTCAAAATGTGGCTCAAAAATAACAATTAATCATACTATTTTTCATCATATTTCTCTAATATTTTATCCACATTTTGTTGTTATTTTATTTATTTTGGTTTGTTTCAATTTAGTATGATTTTATCTCCTTTTCTTATACTCATTTTATGTTCTTTATCTCTATGAGTTATTGTTTTTTTAAGAAAAAAAGATTGATAAGCATGTGAAAAGAGAGGTCATGAACCACTGGACACTGAAGCATGCCAATATATCAAATTCAACAAAGTACATTGGGTAAAGGTTAAATATTCATGTTCATGGAGGCCAAGTTTCTAAAAATAATATTTTGTATAATTTTTTACTAAATGGAACATGTTTCTTAATCGTGACTTTTCTACTCTTTAGTCTTAGTGACAAGGCTAAGAAATAATTTCCAAGTTTATGATTTTTATTGCCTAAATAAAAAGATTTTCTAAAGTACTTAAATCTTTTTTTTTTCGGAGAGTAGTACTTAATATTATTTAATTTCATTATACAATTTCATTTTCTCTCTCAAAGTCATAGGCTGAGATTTTTAAAAATATTGAGAGACAAAAATAAAAACAAAAAAAAATACTATAAAAAGTTCAACTCTCTAATAATTATTGTAATTTTTTATTTTATAAGAAGTATATAATTTTTTATAGTATTTATATGAGATTTTAATTGAAAAAGTTATTTTAAAAATATAACACCATAAAGAAAATTCGCTAACACATTCAATGGAGAGAAATGGTAGACTACCTGTCTTGATTTTTATACTAATCATGCTTTTGATGATTTTAATCTTAAAAAGAATTTTTGTTTTGTTTGATTTTAAATTACTTTTTAAGGAGTGGGAACTTTTGTATTCTTTTCGTTTATTGTGAGGGTCCATATTCTTAAGAGTGGTGATAATATCTTGTGTTGAAAAGGCAACAGAGTATAATCCGAATAATCAACAACATCCAAAATAAAAGAGAAAATTGTAGAAAAATAATTAATTACTATCTTGTTCATCTCTTCAACATCCTCTACCCAAACACCATCTGAATTGTAAAGCCCTCGAAGAGTGTTGAATTTTTTCCTACTAGTTGTAGTACGGTGAAAGAACCCGAGTGTTTGAATCCCCTTCCTTCAATCATTGAATTTTAGCCTGTTGCTTCCAGTAAACTTCCTCTTTCTGTAGCAAAGAATCCATATATGCACTAACCTCCTCTAACTCTTTATTATGTGAGATCGAGAATCCAGCACGTTTGATCTCGCTAACACGGTCTCTGGCCGCTTTAAGATTATTAGAAAGGTGATGATACTGTTTAGTTCCCCAAGCCGATAAAGAACGCATACAAGCCATCAGCATATTAGCAATATTCCCATAACCATTAGTAGATACCCATACTTCTTCAACTATCAATCTACACTCTCCATTCTGCAACCACAATTCCCTCAAACCTCTTCCTTCTAACACTATTTCGATTCCCAACCCGTGGACCCAACTTTAGAAAAACAGCACAATGATCTCTCACTGCGGCTTGAATATTAGTAACAGCAGCGTGTGGAAGAAACAACCCAAAACACGAAAAAGTTGTGATCAAGCAGAACAATGAGCCATCATTAACAACTTGACTTATTTACTCCTTTAAAATGTTTCTGATGTCTTCCAATGCTGTCTTCAGTTCAAGCCACTTACATCACAATCCGCTTATAGCATATTGTCCATTGAACTTGCATGTTAAGACAATCGCGCTAAAAGCTCTATAGTTGTTACTAAGATCTTTCGCAGATCCACATCCACAACTTTTATTTTTTTTTATTTTTTTGCCGGGTATCCACAACTTTGTTGTTTACCTCAAGTTCAAATTCAAACCCAAAGGTCCTTGAATTGCGACTGCAAATTCCGACACTTGCCGTTTGCTCCAAATCCTCATCTCCCATCATAAATTCATCACTTCGACACCTGGTAGCTATTCAGAATTTCTCCACTCCAATACACCCATATAAGCTACTTTCTTACAACACTTCAAATAACCATATTCCTGCATCAAGTCCAGGCTGCCCGAATTATACACACACACACGAGTAATAGGGAAAATGGATTCCAAAATACATCACAGTACCATTATCATATCCAGGAAAGTGGAAATTTACAAAGCATAATCATAGCAAATCATCATTTTTTTTTAAATGCCAATCACTCGTTTAAGTAGGTTTACTATGCCCATTTACCACAATAGGTTAATTGTATTTTGCTATTTCCTTATACTAACAAATTAATTCTAGATAGTGACAATTATCACATGGAGCGTACAACTGGAGACAACTTGTAAGTGCGCCTCCTCAATTCAGACTCTGGAGTGGGCTGCTGCAGAAAAATTCTTGTTGGGTCACTAGGATCAACGTATCTGCAAAACGAGCAATCAACATTCAGTCAAACAACCAAGCACATGCAAACAGCAATGGTCTTTCTCAAACTTAAAATTGTATTACCAAAATATGCAACTTACGCATGTCTCATCATCTCATCAACTGGAGTTTCCACTGCTTGTAAAGGATCCATCTGAGGAACAGAGGTAGATTGTCGATTATGTTGCCTCACTGAAGATATCAAGTTGAAAAAAAGTGGAATGAAGGTTCCACAACCCCCTTCCTTAAACAATATCTTGAATGAGTGGGTGGAATAGAGAGCAGAATTCTCATTTTCTGGGACTACCTGTATGCCGAGACAATCAGGATTTAGAAGGAAAAAGTAGTCACTCAATAGCTAAAAAGCCTTGCACTGTTAGTCACTTACAGGTTCAACAAGTCCAGAAATATTGTTGCAGAAGAATATTGGTTGGTTGAACTTCTCCCCATGGATATAAAGCTACAAAAGAAAGCAACGGAAGAATCAACAGGAATGTATATGAAATACTATAAGATCAACTCAACAGCAAGATAGTAAAGTACAATTACAGAACTACTATGCATGGATGATTTGTTAAGTTCAGACGTAAGGATTGACTCTATGTCGGGAGTTGGCTTGGGTTGGCTTTCCTTTAACCTGACCCAACCTGAAGTTTCAAAATGGGATGTAGTCATTTGGATGTAAACCAAAATGAGCTGACCTGAGAAAGTTTTTCCAGGTCAAGTCAGTTTCGGTGGCTTTTATAACTCTTTCAATAAATAATAGTTATGTATAACCCAAAAGTTTCTAGATCTTGTTTCTCATACCGATTAAGGATTTCCTAAATAAAGCTAACCTATAATTCTTTCATGAGTCCTCGTGTAGGATTCTTAATCCACATATGATTAGGATTATTTTGAACTCTATAAATATAGGCTTGTCGCAATTGTCATTCAGTTTCTCAGTTTCCAGATGCGACAATACAAATAACTCCTGCAAAGATCATTTCTCAATTGATCATGATTAAAATCTATAATTTTGATAATGGAGCGTGAAACATTAAAAGTATCTTTATGGTTTTCTTAAATTTTGAAAACCTTGAAGATTGGAAGATGCATTGCTTCTGTTTGATTGTCAGTTTGTTATCTCTTGATGATCAAACTTATACTTGAGTTTTGAATGATAATTCAGGCTAATTTTCTTTCAAATTTTATTTATTTCTGCCTTCTGTTTCATTTTTATATTCTTTTCATATCAGCATAAATGCACACCCTTTTTTTGGTGTGAAATGACCTGACAACTATTGCATTTTATGGAACAAAATTTCCTATATTTTATTTGGATTTAAACTTTTTTCTATTTACGTGTAATTGGAAATGATTTTTTTTTTAAACTAAGATGTTATCATTGCATCCTTCCATTTTACATTAATTCCTCTGTATAGCATTTATATGCTTTTTCCTACTGGGTTCGGTTTTGTGGGTTTTATTGTTAAATATGAGTTGTTGAGTTTTATAATCAATGGATTATAAAGGAGGTCTTATGCTTATTTTTTTTGCCATTTTTTGTTCTCATTGTGTTGCTAAGACTTCGATTTTGGTGCTTGATTCCAAAGCTGAATTTGTTTTTTTACTCTAGGTTTGTGAAGAAGAGTAAATGTAGAGAATGTGGATTATCAGAGGGATGCAATTTCAACTTGGAAGGAGTTTTGAGTCCAATAGTGAGAGGAAATTGACTCTAATTCACTTTATTCCTTTGCTTCTTTATAAATCTTCATTGAAAGCTAAACACTTTATTTCATCGTTTAATATTATTGTGGATTTTGTGGGTATTTGCTAATATCAGTTTTAGAACCTAATTTTATATAAGCTCAATGCTTCAATACTCTTTAAATTAAAATTTTGATTGTTAAATTCATTTTTTATTTTTTATAGCAATATTAAATCTGTGGCTTTGCACGGATAATTTACTAGCATAATATATCCATAAAACCATAAATTAACTGCCTCTTTAATTAGGTCCTTTAAGATATAGATGTTATTTAACATATATTTTTAACGAAATTTAATAATAATAGTAATAATACTAATTATACATTAGATGGTGGATGGACACAACAAAAGCCTCAAAGAAACTTTAATTTTTTTTTAAAAAATTGCCTTAACAAGAACAAGAACTGAAGAACCGGACCGTTTTAAATTGATTTGATCGAACCGGAAGTACCGAAAAACTGAATTTAACCAAACTGAAATTTTGGTTCAGTTCAATACAGTTCTTCACTAGTTCCGGTTCGATTCCGGCTCTCAAATTTTAAGGAACCAAACATCTCAGTTCGGTTCTTTTTCAATACCCGAGCGGAACTGAACCATGCTCAACCCTACTTGCAATAACCGTCAAAGAGAATAAATTATTCTAGAATATAACTAATAAATAATGAATCACTTACCAGAGGCATATCAAAAGCAATTAAGTTTCCAACAGGTTTATTTGCCACAAAAACCATGCGTACATTTGACAAATAGATGGTTCCTTTGGCTTTTACATGGCCTCCTTGACTCCTGCAATGATGAAGCACAAGTAAGTGTAGCAGCCAGCATTCCAAGACTAATTGACCATGTAGTCACATTTGGATTTCTAAGGGTCTAATCAGATAAATGCTGGGAATATTTTAGTCATTGCCAATATAAGAGTTCGGATTAGAAAAAAAATGTTGGCAAATTGAAATAGTCAATTTCACCATGATATATTCTTTTATTGAGTCCTTGGTTAACAGAAATAGTCTAAGAATATCTGAATGGTCCAAAAATGATCTTGATAAAAGAGTCAAAACCCACCACTCAACCGCTTCAAAGTAAATGTTATTTTTGAGTCAGCAATTGTGTCAACAAAAGCCTTGTCAGCTGTATTAGAATAAGTGTGGAGTAGAACCGAGAGAAAGGAATAGAAGAGAAAAATTCTTATCCATGCTTGAAAACCAATCCCCAAAAGGAGAAGATACCAGAAAACATGAAAGCAAAATACTAAAACCTTATATACCAAGTTATACTTCTTGATCTTAAAATAATTGAAATCAAATAATTGGATTGTAACTAAAGCAACAAATAAATTTAAAAAAAAAAGACTAATTATCGAAATACCCTAACTAAACCCTAAAGGCTGAATATATAACTAACTAAATACTGAAATAAACTGGCACCAGTAGAATGTGAAACCAACTGCCAATTATACCTGAATGGCATGATAATTAAAGCTTCAATGCAACTCAGTTTGAATTTTAAACTTATAATCATCAATGTTGCCCTCTCTGAACCTTCTCAACTTAATAAATTGTATCAACAAGCAACCTCGAGCAAAGCCCACCTAATCATCATCAATTGTGAATCCAAAGATAAGGGTGAATGCAGGAAAATCCCAAGCTTTGAATAGACAACAAGTCATTTGATGTGAAGAAAATAATCTCCAACATGTCCATTTTTCTTTTAGGAAAGGAAAATATTGAGGTAACTAAGAAAGAAAAGGAAAATAAAATATAAATCAGATAACCAGTAAATGACCATTTACACGAATTATTATGAAAATCCAAGAAAGGATTAACCGATATGCAAATTTAACTCAAAACTACTCGCTGGCCCCTCTAATCAATGTGTCGAGTGTCATGAATTTACCAACAAATTTCGAAAATTGCCATCTTTTTTAACAACAAGAGATCCTTATCGATATGCCTTCCCACACGTAGATAAATGCAGGAATTGCATTGATTTTTTCATATGATTGAGTTTTTCAAGCTCATCTCAAACAAGAATTCCTACCAATAATTTTATGCTGCGTACCACATACCCTCAGTTTAATTATCAAGCCATTCGTGTACAATTATTAATATCAATGTTCCGTCAAAAGATAAAAGACCCTAACCTTAAGCAGAATTCTCCTTAATCAGTCCTCCCATATATATAACAAAAAGGAGAGGGGAAAAAATACTGATTTTTATAGTGTAATTAAATTGATTAAGAACATTAGAATAAAGAAGGAAGAGGAACTGACCCTGGAATCTTATCAATCTCGAACTCTACGCCGTCTCTCGCCAAAACAAAGATCTCGTTGACAAACGGAACCGGCAATCCATTTTCGAACAGTTGAGGATTCAGAGCCATCTCGTCCTTTCTATGAATTTCAACTTTCCTTGCTTAGTTTTTGGTTTATATGACTGGGTCAATTGATCATGGTAGGTACGGAAGACCTCGGAACTTCTGCAACCTTCTAAACCGTTTTCCCCTTTTTCCCAAAAGCAAACTAGCAAACCTTTTTATTTTTTTCTTTTTTAATGTGGTGTAGGCTGGTCGGACTTCCAATTAGCTGTAAAAAGATATATCTTAAAAAAAAAAAAAAAAAAACTTTTTTTTATGAAAATCGAAATTCAAAATAAATGTTAAATGTAGGCTGTTGATTTAGCCTAATGTGTGATCAGTTTACTAGCCCATGGTCCATCTGATACACCGAGGGTGTGTTTGATTGGGATATTTAGATTGAAAATGGAGTTCATTTTCATACAATGTTTGGTTAGTTTGATTTTACCTAATATCAAACTCCAACTCAAATCCTCTAAATTAAATTTCTACGTCACGTACTAAGATTTCTAATTTATATTTCCATAATATATATTTCTGTTTCATTCCATTCGAATTTACTAAACCAAATACTCTTAAT
This sequence comes from Codiaeum variegatum, assembly GCA_948294925.1. Classification (NCBI taxonomy): domain Eukaryota; kingdom Viridiplantae; phylum Streptophyta; class Magnoliopsida; order Malpighiales; family Euphorbiaceae; genus Codiaeum; species Codiaeum variegatum. The sequence goes on from CAOJBK011659446.1 coordinate 10,796, forward strand.
GAATTAACATAGATGTATTAGAGTTGGAGTTTTAATAACCACTTCATAAAAATCACGGGATTTTTAAATTAATATGTATTTAACAATAATTTTTAAGAGTTTATAAAAATTAAGAAGAATTCGATTACATATTTAAAAAATTTATGAAAGTAAATAAGTATTCAAAAAATTATTACTTTTATAAATAATAGACTTTTATATATATATATAATGACTTTTTTTCATGTAAAAATCTTACATTTTCTATTAAGATTTTCATAGAGTTTTTATGAACTTTTATAAATTTTGTAAAAAATTTTTAAAATTTATCAATTCTACAAAAGTTATTAAAAAATCTATATAAATCTTAATTAAATACGTCCTCCTAAGGTTTATCATGAATTTAAATTATAGATTTTAATAAATTTATAAATTTTAAAATACACGGTTTATGTAAAAAAATTTAAATCATATTGAATTATTATAAATTGATAGATTATAATTTCACTTTTTTAAATCAAACAATAAATAAAATTAAAATCTGTAAATTTTACTAAATACATCATCAAATTCTTTAATATTAAAACAATCATTGAAATTTTTTAGATGGTCAAAAAAATAATTTTAAATGAAAAATCAAAATTTTTTATTTACATTTTTTAGTAAATTAAATTATTCTTTTATAATTTTTTTTTAAATTAATTTTTAAAAAATATATAATTTATGCAAAATAATAATTTAAGAAAAATGAAATGTAATTTTTGAGTTGCAAAAGATAACAATCTTATAAAAAAATATTTTTTTAATAAATTAGACTTTTTTTCATAAAATTTATCGGTTTGGCTAAAATATGCCTTGAAACAGTTATTAAATACATGTTAAAAGGTACTAAATCAGGACCATAAAGTTAAGAAGGGCTAAGGTTCTGGCTGAGAAAGGGATGATGTGCGGCCCATGAAAATACACCTCACCGTAGCTATAAATTGTCCTCTTGTCCATATACTAAGGTATATACACGACTATAAAGACATGTTGAGGAATTGTGGACAATACAATTTTATAGAAATCATCAAGCATTTACTTCACTTATATTTCATTAACAAACAGTGTTTCCTACCTTTCCGTGCATTGAGAAACTCCTTTTCACATGTCTAATACAGCAAACTGTATTGTCGACAATTTTGGATATTTACACTATTTGGAAAGCAAGGCCAAACATCAAGTACAACCTTCTCATTGCTTGAAAATGAAACTAGACATGTAGAATATACCTCCCTGACATACAACATCTATTCTTCATGATACAGATACAAACCCAGGCCAAATCGGGCACATGCCCTGCAGAAAGCTATTTCCTCAGCTGCAGCCACTGGATCTGCATCACCAGGTAATACTGTACCAGTTGATTCACGGTATGCCTGTATCAGCAAGCAATATCAACAATTTGAAGTGAGACCTGAAACAATGTCCTTAACCTACTCAAACTAAGCAACTGAAAAAATTGTCCAATCATTTCTTCTATAAAAAAAAGCACCAATAATAAAACCAGACAAGAATATCATGGTCCACGCACAAGAAATTTTGGAATTTTAACATTGTTACCACAATCATTTTTTTTAATAATAATTTAAAATCATGCATATGCTCATATGAAACAAATGCCTTGTCAAATTGCATATTTTTCTTTTAAAATAAAATTTCACTACGAAGAAAGAAATAACGCAAAAAATGATGTATATTCTTTCTAAACACAATGCAAATTGCACTCACAAACAATTTGGTTTCACATATTATGCTATTTTAGGCCATACAAACACTACTTACGCATAAGAACTCAAGGATTCTAGCACAAAACAATACAAAAAATAACAATACATGAAATCTTACTAAGCTAAAACAACACAAAATCTTTGTCCCTTGCACATCAAATGCAATGAACCACAATTTACATTTTGAACTTTTCCCAAAATTTTAATTTCAATCCCTCCCTTATGTTAATCCCCATCTAAAAAGTTTTAAATTCATATATTCATCATGGATTATGCTTAATATACTTTAGCAGAAAATCCAAAATGAGGTTAAAACCAAACAAATTTTTAAAATAAACTGACCAAAAGAATAGCTAAGACATCCATTATAAATTACAGAGAATGTTTTGCAAACCAAGGAAGTTCCAGACAGCCATCAATTAGATATTAGTTGCATATTAAGGATTGACATCCAAAGTTGCCAAATTTTTGAAATTGTAAAAATTCTACTTGTAATCAGTCCTAACACAAAAGTATAACCAGAAACTGTAAAACATTTCTTCAATATGAGATAAAAGATGACCTTTGAAACAAACTAAAATAACCTCAAAAATCTTAGAATTACGCTCTAGCATTAATCAAGGAACTTGGGCCATTACATACTACTGCTTAGTCTTTATAAAGTTTTACAATCATTTTACAAAATTAGTTGTCATGTTTTTTACAATTTCAATATCCAATAGTACACTGGGATAGGCTCGCTACATTTCTCAATTATTTACGAGTTTTTAATTTTTATTTCGAGTACTTACACATGTAGTTAACCCGTTATCCCTTTCAGTTTTGTATGGGGAGTAGACTCTCACAAAAGGTTTTCACAATCAATTAGTTTATAAATACCAATGTCAGTAATAATTATAATTTAACAAATATGCTTCTTTGACCTGTGCAATGCCTAAGGAAGTTTAGGTGTGAAACCTGGATTCTTTTATATTTTAATTATCATAGGTAATAAATACTATTCCCAGGTACAGTTCTTGGCAGTGTTTGTTGTGCCTTGACTGCACTGCAAACAGCCCCATTTTCCTTGTGCTATTTTGCTTCCCAGTTGCTCTTTGTTACAAGTTCTATATGCTTACAGAGATTTCTGCTCATTATATTTTCTACTAAATCCAAAGTCCAGTCTCAATAACCAGTTGTCCTACATCATCTTAGACTATTGAGGTTTCTTAAACTAGGACCACTATGATATAAAAATTCTTAAAATGATACCAACGAGAATTGTCTTTAAATAATTGTTTATTATGAATTCATTTGAGACCTTAAGATTCCATTTATACAACCAAACTTGAGAAGTTTTTTAT
>CAOJBK011660319.1:0-12838 GCA_948294925.1 Codiaeum variegatum
TCTCTGCCCCTGTGTTTAAACAGCTTATTCGCGAGGACCCTAAGCGAACACAAATGACAAGTCAGCTAGCGGAGCAGGTCCTAATATCCCTGCCGGGAATAGTTGAGGATGTGTTAATGAAGGTAGGGGAATTTATATACTCAATTAACTTTGTTGTGTTGGGAATGGATGATGACATAGATATGTCTTTGAGTTTAGGAAAACTATTCTTAAACACCACTCATGCCATCATCGATGTCCATGAGGGTACCCTTACCTTAAGGGTGGGTTAGGAGAAAGCCATTTCTAATGTTACCCAATCCATGAAACACCTTTCAATTTTTTATGATGAGGGCTCGTATGAGGATCTTTATGAGTATGAGACCCTCAATTTTGTTACTAACTATTCAAGGACCCCTTTGAAAGGTGTTTTTTGCAGGAAAAAGATAAAGACAGAGGATATGGAGGTAAGGAAAAAGCTAATGCATTTAAAGGGTAGTGGCTACATAGAGAGAAAAAAAGCATATGAACCAATTAAGATTCCCAATGTTAAAAAGGAAAAGTCCCTAGTTGAAGACCCCCTAGAATTAGAGCTCAAGGCACACCCAGAACACTTGGAGTATGCCTTTTTAGGGGAAGAAAAAGGGCTTCCAATTATCCTGAATGCCCAATAATCTCAAGAGCAAAAAGAGAGGTTAGTGGATCTTTTGAAAAGGAACAAGAGGGTTATTGCATGAAAGATCACTAACATCAAAGGGACTAGTCCATCCTATTGCACCTACAAGATTCTTATGGAAGATGATTACAAATCAATGGTGCAACCTCAAAGAAGGCTAAATCCCAAAATGAAAGAATTGGTCAAGGTGATGGTGATCAAACTCCTCGATGCCGGAATCATCTATCCCATTTTTTATAGCTCATGGGTGAGTCCGGTACAAGTAGAGCCTAAGAAGGGGGGAATGACAGTGGTTGCAAATGAGAAAAATAAGTTGATTCCTCAAAGGACAGTTACCGAGTGGATGGTTTGCATAAATTATCAGAATTTGAATGATGCCACCCATAAGAATCATTTCTCATTGCCTTTTATTGACCAAATGTTGGAGCGGTTGGCTAGGCTCTCATTCTATTATCTCCTACATGGCTTGTTAGGTTACTTTCAAATCTCCATTACACTGGAAGACCAAGAGAAGACTACTTTTACTTACCCATATAACACTTTTGCATATAGGAGAATGCCCTTTGTTCTTTGTAATGCACCTGCTACATTTCAAATGTGCATGACATTAATTTTTTATGATATTATTAAGGACATCATAGGGGCTTTCATGGATGACTTCTCCGTCCATGGGGATAACTTTAAAAGTTGTCTTGCTAATTTGGAGAGAATGTTGAAGAGGTGTAAAAAAATGAATCTTGTACTCAATTAGGAAAAAAGCCACTTTTACCCTCATGGAAGCCTTTTTCCTTCCCCCAAAAAGGCATTAGCAGATATAGGAGCTAATATTAGCGTAATGCCTTATCATATGTTTAAAAAGCTTACTATCGGGGAACCTAAGCTAACACAAATAACAATTCAACTATTGGATAATTATGTAATCTACCTTAAGGGAATAATTGAGGATGTGTTAGTGAAGGTAGGGGAATTTATATTCCCAGTAAACTTTGTTGTGTTGGAAATGGATGATGACACAGATGTGTCTTTGATTTTAGGAAGGCCATTCTTAAACACCGTTCGTGCCATCATCGATGTCCATGAGAGTACCTTTACCTTAAGGGTGGGTGAGGAGAAAGTAATTTTTAATGTTACCTAATCCATGAAACACCCTTCAATTTTTTATGATGAGGGCTCATGTGAGGATCTATGTGAGTATGAGACCTTTAATTTTATTACTAACTTTACTTTTAAGGACCTCCTTGAAAGGTGTTTTTTGTAGAAAAAGATAGAGGAAGAGGATCTAGAGGCAAGGGAAAAGCTAATGCATTTGAAGGGTAGTGGTTACATGGAGAGAAAAAGGACATATGAATCAATTAAAATGCCCAATGATAAAAAGGCAAAGCCCTCAGTAGAAGCCCCCGAAAATTAAAGCTCAAGGCACTCCCAAAACACTTAGAGTATGCCTTCTTGGGGGAAGAAAAAAGGCTTCCAATTATCCTAAGTGCTCGGTTAGCTCAAGAGCAAAAACAGAAGTTGGTGGATCTTTTGAAAAGGCATAAGAAGGTTATTACTGTAAAATCACCGACATCAAAGGGATTAGCCCATCCTATTATAGCCATAAGATTCTTATGGAAGATGATTATGAATCAGTGGTGCAACCTCAAAGAAGGCTAAATCCAAAAATGAAAGAGGGGCAGAGGTGATCAAACTACTTGATGCCAGAATCATCTATCCCATTTTTTATAGCTCATGGGTGAGTTCGGTATAAGTGGTGCCTAAGAAAGGAAGATTGATGGTGGTTGCAAATGAGGAAAATGAGTTTATTCTTCAAAGGACAGTAATCAGGTGGAGGGTTTGCATAAATTATCGGAAGTTGAATGACATCAAACTCATTCTATTATTTCCTAGATGGCTTGTCAGGGTACTTTCAAATCTTATTGCATCGGAATACTAAGAGAATACTACTTTTACTTGCCCCTATGGAACTTTCGCATATAGGAGAAAGCCTTTACATAGACTCTAGCTTTCACTTATGACTTTAGTTTCTGATTAAACTTTGAACATAGTGGTTGATAGTAGGAATCCACTTGGCATGGTTCCCACGACTAGGCTCTAGGGAATTTGGTCATCGTTGAGTGTCTAATCCTTTTTATTTTTGCATGAATTTGGTTAGGAAACTAAATCTAGTACTTGAGTTTTTTATTGGTTTTCTTGGGAATAAAACAAAAATGAAAATAAAGTGCACTCATGAAAAGTATGTGAAAAGAAAACAAAAAGGGACTTTGAAAATTATTATCTATTCCGCTGGTTTCATATTGCAAAAAGCGATATCTAAAGGCAAAGTCATGAATACTACTAGTAGCTAATTAAATAAGTTTGTGACTAGTTAAGTAACCGGGGGTCGGCACCACAAAGCGTTTACCATCTCGTCAAAAGACTAGTGATGGGTTTAGCTAAGTCAGGTCCCTTGGATAATTTAAAATTTCATGAAGGTATGCATTAAATGCTTAAGTTAACTAACTCGATTTTAGCCATGTTTTTGGGATTAGACGATCGATTATGTGATTGAATTTCCTTAGAGCTAGGTTGTGAGAATGGTGCCTGCATGGATTTCAAACTCAATTATCGTGTCCCTAGTTTAGTCATGAAACTAAAGCATTGTGAAAACTGGGTGTCTATGCAAGTGATTTTTACTCTTTTTATTTATTTCAATTTTTGGATCTTTGATTTTGTGAGTGGAAGTTGTGTTTGGATTGTGCTTAGGTTTGCTTAAGGACAAGGAAAGGGTTAGTGTGGGGGAGTCTGATAATGGCCATATATACCTAGTTTTTACTTCATTTCTTGGCCATTATTCGAGTCCAATTGCATTTGATGTGCTTTTTTTAGTGTGTTTTTAGCTTTTCTAGGTCCAAACCTCAGTCCGGAGCTATGTGACGCAAAACATCAGATTTGGAACTCAAATAGGGAGAAAAGGAGTAAGAATAAAGCATCTGAAGTAGTCACAGCCATGACTATAGCCCGTGACTGTAAGAGGAGTTGTTATACTAAAAAGAACAAGGCTAAAATTAGTCCAATAGCTATTTCTCAGGTCATGGCCTTCAGTCACGGCCGTGACTAGAAGAAGAGCTATTGGACTGAAAGGACTATAAAAAGAGCATTTGTCACACCTTGGGTCATGGTCGTGACTAAAGGACATGACCACATAGAAGACAAGTAATATAAATAGCAGACGATAAAAAAATTAAGGGACTTTTGATAGTTTTTCAAGTTTTTGGTTCCTAACCTTGGGAGAGCTAAGTGCATGAGAAAAATATATCAAGGAGCAGGATTTAAGGAGGATTTACACTTCAAAATCAATATCAAACCAAGATTCAACAAAGGGTATTTAGGGTTTGGGTATAGTTGCTAAAAATCCATATGGATTTCTTAGTTCTTTTCTCTTTCTCTTTTATTTTCTGTTGTAACCTTGTTATTTTGAGCTAAACACCTCTTGTCTACCTAGATTAGACAATTATTTGACATTTGTATAGATTAATCAACTTATTTTCTCAATGAATGTTTAGGGTTTCTTCAAGTATTGATTTTGAATTATAATTTATGCACTTTTCATCTTCAATGCATGCTTATTGATGATTATTGTTGCCTAATCTTTGTTCGAGATAGAAAGTTTAGGTTTTGAACACTCAAAATCATTTATGTTTGCTATGCGTGCTAGAGATATAGGTATAGACTCCTATGGTTTATATTTGGTCCACATGGTTTAAATTGCTAATTAGTCTAAGTTTACGTTTTTAGCTATTATTCAAAACCAATTATTTGTGAGCTAGACAATAGCATAGGAGATTGAGCTAGTGCTTAAGTGATTGAACCCATACAATCCTTTGGGAGAATGATACCTGGATTCACTAGTCATATTACTTCATATAACCTCGTGCACTTGTGGGTGTATAGCGGAAGCTATTAGATATTAAGATTTGTACGGGGGCCTATGGATATGTAAAAAGTCATACAATCCTTTATTTTAAAAATGCAAAATTTCTATCAGGCACATAGGCTTACTGCTCTTACACGGGGGCATACCATAAGCCTACAACCCATGTATGCCTTACTGACCTAATTTGTAATTTTAGCACGAGATAAAATGAGTTTTAAGGGGCCGTACCACTCCATTTGGCTTGTGCAACCTAATATTAAAATGCAATTCTAGGTTTGTCTTAAAAACATCTCTCGATCACTTAAACACATACAAACACTCATATATCACCTGAAATCTCTCAAGGACCCTAAAATTCACACAAAAAGCACATCATAATTATACTTTTTTCCTTTTGGAATTAATAATTATCATCATAAGCATACACTTCCTTCAAGTCTTATCAAGGTTTTACTCAATCAAGTAAGTGAATTCTTATTTACAACCTAGTGAACCTTTTGATGTTTTTTTTTTGCATGTGATTAGTTTAAGGGGAGTATATTGTTTATGATTGATTGAATTGGATTATATATAACCCCTCTATACTAATCAAATTTAGAATTTATGGATTTATTTAATTTTGAATTTGAGTTTGCCTATGAACCCTAATTTTTTAATGTAACATATTTAAGGCTAAAATTTTAAGTTCCAAAGACTAATTAGGGTATGTTATTTGTTTTAATATGGTTTGATTGTGATTGTGGTGTGTTTGATATTCAAGATTCTTACCCAATCTATGTTCAAACTTATTGCATGCCAAGTGTTCGATAAAATGCCCCAATGAAATTTTTGCACTTTAGAAGTGTTTTATTCATTGTATTAGTGTTTATTTGATACTTTTATCATTCTTTTATAGGAATTAGGCATTGACACTTGGTATGTAATTATGTTTAATTTGTTTTACCAATTAGTTTGAACTTTAAATTTTAAACTAACCCTTTGAAATATATTGGGCATTGTTTTTATTTTGTTTATTCTATTTTTTAGATGGCCAAAGATAACAAAGGTAATGCTAAAGTTATCGATAAGGAAAAAGGTGAGAAAAGGGCTAGGACATCGAGATCAGCTAATCCACCCACTATTCCACCTTGTGCACTAAGAAATGGGGATTTCAGAGCCAACCACCTGAGCTTGCATTTTCACGATCAAACTACAAAAAAGAGATTACAAGAGATAGGTAACAAGCCATTTTTGCCACATTAGGTGGTGGATTGGGCCATTTTATTTGGAACTCTGTTGCATGATGAGTTGAGGAATTATATTGAGCTACCAGGTTAGAGGAATCTCTTCTGGATTACTGATAAGCCTATCGGGATCTTAAATTGGAATTTTTGTGCAACTTCAAGTATGAAGGTAGGGCCTTGGATTGGAACAAATGGGTTGATTTCTAGTTGAATGGAAATCAGTATCATATGAGTATTGATCAGTTTGGGCAAAGATGTAGGCTCTACAATAAAGAGGAGATCAATTCTCTTATAGATCAGGAATCAATCATTGAGTGGCCTTCCATCAAGTGAATTAACTCTTTGTGGAAAAGATGTACGAGTGCAAGGCGAAGATTTATAGCTAACAAAGAAAAGGCTACGAGCTACAATGAGTTTTGCATGAGGGTGATGCATCATTTGCTATCACACACCATCATAGCGTGGCTTGATAGTATCGGGCTTGTCCATAGCACAAATTGGTTTATTATGGGTAATTTGATAGAAGTGGTTCAATTCAATGTTACCTACTTACTCCTCAATTTCTTTAAGGAGAAAGCTAGGAAGAAAAAGGGATCTCTTACTAAAGGAGCTTATGTGACTCATCTAACCCATAAATTAAGAGAATTAGATGGAATTCAGAATATGACTGAGGATAGGTCACTAGTGTTTATGGATATTGAAAGGGTTTGTCTTTTGGACTCTGATTATACTGGTGATGAGCCTCCACCACCTCTTTCATTTGATTATGACTAGGCACATCAGAGTGCTCCTCAGCAACCCTTGCCACCTCAATTTTCTACTGGTACTTTTTCATCTCATGCAGCTGATCCTTCATCTTCTATGTTGCCACCGTAGAACCCTCCGTCATATATTGGCAGGAATGCATTTTGACTATATTGATTGGTGATGTTTGCCTCGAAGGTAATATAAGGACCAAGGGGAGGATGAAAGGAAATCTACTCAATTTGAGTGAGAGGTTTATCGTATTAAAAGCTAGAACTATTATTGCCAATAAAAGCATAAGCAGATATTCCACCTTTAAAGGAGGAACCAATATTACATAGAGTGGATGATCAATGCACAAATGCAAAGTGGAGGCAATGAGGATTTGATCCAGATCGACCACCGTCTTGGTCTACGTGTCATTATAAGATTTACTCAGATTCTGAGTCCAAAGGAAGGACTTAGCTATGGAGGATTTTGATAGATAGGATTGTGATGAGATGGAGGAAATTTCCTCTGATGATGATTGATCGTTTCTTTTATCGCATGAAGTACGGTTTTTCTTTTTCTTTTCTTTATTTTTCCTTTCATTTTCTTTTATTTTGGTTTGTTTTTATTTTTCTTATTAGGGATGATTGTATAACCATAACATGTGCTTTGTGAGTTTTCTTTTTGGTAGAGTATGGTATACATTGATAGTTGCTAGGCTCGTCCTTAGAGCCTTTATGATGGAATCGACTTTTCAGGGAAGTTTTTCTTTTTCCCTTTCATTGTGCTTTTATATATATATATATCATCATCATCATCATCATATTGGGGACATGTGTGAAATATATGTGTGTGTGTGGAGGGGGGGGGGGGTCAGGTGGAACTTATCCATATTGTTTTTTTTTAATGCCTAGATTAAGTTGAGTGTTTGGATTCAAGCAAAGGTAAGTTTTAATAATGTTTGGATGATCTGATAATCTCTTTTAAGCTTTAAATTATGTAAAGAGTTACAAAAATTACAGCAATTAAATGATTACAATGGAAATAACAACTGAAACAGCCAAAAAAATAATTTCAAACAGAATTGGAAATACAAACAGAAGATGAACACTAAAATAAAAGGAAGAGCAAAACTAAAAGAAATTCATTTTGTATAATCCTCTAAAAATCCTGCAGAAATTTGTTAGTAAACTAGGAAAAAATAGAAAACCAAACTGCAGAAAAATTGTTTAGTTAAAACCAAAACAGAAGAATATATAAATAGAAATAAATAGAGGGAAAGGAAACTCGAGACCTGATATGATCAGTTTCCTTAAAACATATTTGCCACCTATTATTGTTGTAGATTTTATATGTGTCCATTTCCCATGATACAACGAGTTCGAATTCCCTTTCTCAGCAATAGCAAGGAATTCCTTCGCACGTATGAACTCAAAACGAGATGTATTTGAGAGGAAAACAAGTGCAGAAAGTGCAAAAAATTTTCTATATATTTCTAGTGTTCTTGATTCTATTTGTTTTTTCAAAGTGGAGGAAGACCGCTAATTTATAGCTTCATGGGTGTATTGGGAGTTTTAGGAATTAAAATACAATTTAATTTATGAAAACTTTCAAAACTATCACATAATAATAGGAGTTACTCACATTAATTTTAGAAAATTAACTATGGAACTACTAGAAAAAGTGCGCATGGGCCAGAAAGCCATCCGAACAGCCCGTGTAAAACCAATTTTGCCCCGTCCAGATTTTCATCTCTCGAAAATTTCATTCCAGTAATCCGAATGAGCTAGAATCATGTTCGCACGGGCTCATGTACTGCCCGTGCGGATTTCAATTTTGTTTACAATTTTTCCAAAAGAAATAGAGCAAATTTTAGGCTTGTCTAGGCCTACTATTTATGGACCAACATTCATGTACACATGATGTGCGGGTATGGGTGGAAATTTTAGAATTGGGGTGGTCGGGATTTGTAGCCATTCTACCTACAATGCTCTTGGCTGTTCCGTAAAATATCTAGATTCATAACCATCACAGGCTCACCAAAGTGTGCTATGAAAGATTAATTGCTATCAGGAAACAAATCTTCAATGTCTAATGCGGAACCAACTGATCGTCGTCCCTAATGTCAAAACAACATGTCTATTCAAGGAGTGTCTTAGTTGTAATAGCCAAATATTGAGCTAACTCCTCTTGAGACACATGAGTCGGGAGCATTCTGAAAATATTTGGAAAAAATAATCAAAGGAGAAAAAATGAAGAAGAGAAGATGAAAGGAAGAGAGAAAATAGCATCGAATGCTCCCCTCTAAGGGCCTTTTATAGGTAAAAAAGAACATGGACCCCACACCATTAAATACAATTCATACTTATCATATTCGTCTTTTGGTTAGAATGAATCTGCTAAGTGTGCTAACTGTGAACCCATAATTTTAAACCATCAAATTCATCACATTAATACAAGCTCATGAACTCAAATCAGATCCAAATCGAACTTAAAAGGCCAGAATTCAAGAAAAATTGAGAAAAAATGAACCTAAATGAACAAACCCATAACAACGTAGGACCCATAAACACGTCAGGAGACTGCTAGCCTGCCTGGGCCTGGACCATCTACGTCTGAGCCTTGGCGTGTGCACCTCACCTCTTGCGTGCACATCAATCCTCTACAATGCACGCTAGCTCCTCCGCGTGTGCACGACCCGTCCCACATGTACGCGACTTTTCTTATAGACCAAGCTGATTTTTCTCTATAAATAAGAGCCTCTTGGTTATATGTTTTATAACTTTTACGCTCTAAACCTCTGTCAAATTTTTCACTTAAAATACCTCCGATACTGAATTATTGTAGAACATTACACTTAAAATACCTCCCGTTCCTTAATGCCATAAGTAAAAGGTAATCTAAATGGTAATCTTTTCAATTTTTTTTTAATTCCTAAAAATTGACTTAGGATTCATAATCAAAAATTATTTTTTCTTAATTAAATTTTGAATTAATTAAGAATTTATTTTGTTAATTACATTCAATAAAATCAATTATATTCTCAAACCACCAACTAACGCACTTTTCAAATAACCCCAACCCTTGGCGAGAAAGGAAAATGACATGGGTTTTTATTCCCATTCCACAGGATACGCCGGCAACCCGTCCAAACTTCAACTCCAAAAATTGTCTCTATACCTTTTGTCATTATTTATTTTTATTATATTTATTTACTATTTTTTATTTCAATAATATTTATTTTCTATTTATACTATTTTTATAGTATTTCTAGTAATGGCAATCCAAATGATTCTTTCTTGGCATATAATTGCTAATAGAGGAATCTACCTAGTTTACTTCTTAACACATTCATTGTTAATGGAGTAAATTTACCATTTTCTTTATTTTACTTTTATTATTATTTTTTATATTCCTACTATTTTATTTTGCTACGTAAATACTGGCTAAAAGGGGAGGTGTGACATTCCTATGCCTCATGGTTAGAGAAGGGATCCCATCTGTGTGAATTTTACACTATATTTATTTTTGCTTTTATTTTTATTATTCTTTTTATTTATCTGCCTTTAGGGATGTGTGCTCTCCAGTGTACCAATCTGGCTTGAGGAAAGACCCTTGTTATTTTTATTTATTTATTTAATTTATTATATCGCTTTCTTTATTAGTGATATCATTCATATAATATATGTCCATGCATCATTTTTAATTATTATAATTGTTAATTTATCATATTATAACTATATCATGCATACATGAAACCTTTTTTACTAAATTCATATAATTTAGAGCCAAATTTGTTTAAAAAATAAATATTTTTCTGAAATTAAACTTTTATCAATTACGAGTCCCCAAATCCATCGTTTGGTTTGAGGCTTGTGTCTTTTCCATTTGAAAAAATAATACATTTAATGGAGTTATAATCAAATGATTTCTTAATCACCAGAAAATGAAATATTTTTCAAAAGTATTAAGTGGTGACTCACATGCACACTATGCACCTAACTATCCTATAAGGAGTTCTCCTTATGTGAGATTCAATAACTGAAGTTATGCGCAATCTAACCCCACAGTCGGTTTCCTTAGGCCAAAATCTCGAGGCACGGTGGCCTTCTTTGGAGGTTGGGGCCTCACACCCACAAAGTCCAAAGCCATCCTTAAGATGCCACCTCCTAAGATAGAAAAGGAGATAAGAGAGTTCTTGGATCACCTCCAATACATAAGCCATTTCATTCATCAGTTTGTTGATACATGTGATCTCATATTCAATTTATTAAAAAATAATTCCATAAAAGAGTGGAATGAGGAATGTCAAGAAGCTTTTGAGCAAATCAAGCACTATCTCTTAAATCTGTTAGTCCTACAGTCTCCTAGGCCTGGTAAACCTTTATTGCTTTATCTCACTGTCATTGATGAACCCATGGGGGCTATGCTAGCATAGAATTCCATAGATTCCCATTAAGAAAATTCCATTTATTATTTGAGCAAAAGAATGCTTACACATGAGCTCAAGTGCAGTTACATCGAGAACTTTTGCTTCACTCTGGTATGGGAATGTCATAAGTAGAAACACTACCTGAGGGCATACATCACACATGTTCTCACTGATAAAAACCCCCTCGAATTCCTCATAGAAAGACCTATCTTCGCAATGAAATGTCTAGGTGGATGGTAGTCTTGGTAGCATATATGTCAAATATGTACAAAGGAAAGATATTAAAGGCAGTGTCATTGCTGGCCAACTGGTTGTAGCCCCAATAGATGATCATTAGGGAAGAGCCTGAATCTCCTGATGGAGACATTTTATTCATTTTGAATGAAACTTGGAAGCTCTTCTTTGATGGTGCAGCCAACAACAAAGGATATGGCATAAGAATGGTGTCCCTTACACCTACCGGTAAAAGTCTACCTCTAGCAATCAAGTTAGATTTTAAGGTAACAAATAATTAAGGTGAGCATGAAGCCTGTTTCTCTAGCTTAGAAGCTACGTGCATATTGGTATAAAGAACTTAGAGGTATATGGGGATTCCAACCTAATAGTCTCTCAGGCTCTAGGAAGATGGAAAATCAAAGAAGAGCGTTTGGTTCTTTAACATAAATGACTCGAACAGTTGGCAACCAACTTTGATACCTTATCTTTTCACTACTTGCCATGAACACAAAACAGGTTTACTGATGTAGTGGTAATCCTTACCTCAAAGATAGAATTATACGATGGAATCCTTATCCGTCCTATTTCCATAAGCATCAAACATGAATCCAGTTATCAATCATATTACATAAATATCAAAGAAGTTTAACAAAAACCTTGGTACTAGGACATTTATAACTACCTCATAAAAGGTCTCTATTCTGAGAAAGCCTTCAAATAAAAAAGGAGAGCTTTAAGACAACTGGCCAGCAGTTACATCCTAACGGGAAACATCCTTTATAAGAAAACTAAGAATGGCATTCACCTCAGATGTGTTTCCAAAGAGGATGCTTATAGAATCATGGAACAAATCCATGGAGGTGAAGAATTTACCCACATGAAATGGATGGACATTATCATATAAAATCATATACCAAGGGTACTATTGGTTTAAAATGAATAGAGATTGAGTGTAATTTGTTAAAAAATGTCTTAAATGTCAAGTTTATGCCAAGCTTTAGAAGCATCCTCCCTCATCACTCAATCTGATCATAACTCCTTGGCCTTTCAGCTTATGGGGTATTGACATCATTGGCAAGATCATGCCTAAATACTCGGCTAGTCATGAATACATTTTGGTAACTATGGAGTATTTCACCAAGTGGGTAGAAGCTGCACCCTACCAAGTTTATGACTCAAAAAGGGTGGCGCAATTGGTCAAAACAAAGATCATCGTAAGGTATGGTGTTCCATTCGAGATCATCTTAAATAATGGCTCAGACTTCAAGAAAAAGGTAGCCGCCCTATTACAAAAGGAAAGGATACAGCACCATATGTCTCTTCTCCTTACAGACCTTAAACTAATAGGTCTGTTGAAGCTACTAACAAAGCACTTAAGAACATCCTCTAAAAGATTATCAATAATCACAAAGGTTGGCATCTATACTTGCCAAGTGCCCTTTTTGGGCATAGAACCTTATACAAATCAGCTAGCAAAGCCACACCCTATTCATTAGTATATGGAATAGAAGCATTCCTACCCATAAAATTAGAAATCTAGATAGCAAGGATTTTCTAAGAAGCTCATATCACTGAACTTGATTGGCAAAAGGCTTACAATCAACTCAACCTGATTGAAGAGAAATGGTTAGAAGCCCTTCATCAAGCTAATAACTATCAACTGAGAC
>CAOJBK011660428.1:0-10035 GCA_948294925.1 Codiaeum variegatum
CTCTCATATATAAAAAACTAAACAAATTCATTTCTCCTCACCCCCCCTCACCCCCACCCCCAGCCCGCGCCGCGGGGCGCCCCCCCCCCCCCAGACCAAATATGACAAATGAAAGAGTTTGCCAAGCCGGTCATTTGCACAACAATTTCATGCATCCGTTTGGATACGATTATAAGAAACTATTAGCTCAAGTCCATCCACCATAACATGTTGTCGTCATTCCATGGAATAGCCAAAGAGGATCCCTTTAACTTCATTCAGGATTTCTAGTTTATTATTCAGACCATTCCTCTCCAAGGTCTTACTGAGGATCATTTAAGGATGAGGTGTTTTCCATACACCTTAAAAGATGTTGTAAAGATATGGATGATGACTTTACCTCCTAATTCTCTCACTACTTGGGAGGAAGTTTACACCAAGCTCATACAGAAATTCTACTCCCACTAGAAGACTGCTACTAAGATTGCAACATTTGTACAAATGGATGGTGTGTCTTTTCATGAGGCTTAGAAAAGATTTAAGATGTTTCAAACATAGTGTTTGTACCATCACTTCTCACTAGAATTACTCAACCAGTTCTTTTATTATGGGCTAGATTACCAAAGCTAGATGATTATTGATAATGCAATGGGTGGATTAATGAAGTGAGGTAACTACTGAGGATGAACTTTAATTATTTGAGATGCTTGGAACCAATTCCAAGCAAAAGAGTGTGAGGGAGAGGAAAGCTATCACTCATGAAGTTTCACATAATAAAGTTATTGTAATGTAAATAGCTGAGCATACTCTCCAAGTTGAGATACTGAAAAGAAAGAGTGACACACTAGCTCAAGAGGTGTGTGGAGTGTGTGGCATCTTTGGCCATATGCAAATGGTTGTCTATCTGATTATGATCCTGTTATAATTGAGATAGAGGAGGTTTAAGTTCCAACTAAGGGATTAAAACAATCCACTCTCTAACATATATAACCCTTGCTAGAGGGACCACCCCAATTTTAGGTGGAGAAATAATAATGCTCAACCACCTCAAGTTATGCAAAGGCAGCCTTATCAAGGGGACTCATTTGATTCTCAACAACAACAAATGAATGTGAGTTTAGAGGAAAGCTTGAACAAATTCATTCAAGTGAGAAGCCAGACTCAAGAGGCCAATAATCGGCAGTTTGATTCTTTGGAGGCTTTGGTAACAAAAGTGGAGACTCAAGTGGGTCAAATTGCAACTTAGCTGCAATCTAAGCAGCAAGGAAAGCTTTTAAGTCAACCAGAGTAAGATAAAGCCATCATAGTCCTTAGGAGTGGTAAAACCTATGATAATAATATTAGTATTAGCCTTTATGGTGCAGTTAATAAGGATGGGCATGATAAGGAGGATGAGAGCAAGGAGCATACTACGATGCTCTAAGAGTAAGAAAAGGTGAAGGAGACTCCATCTCCTTCAAAACTTCATAAGGCAACGATCCATACTGATTTCCCATTTGCTTTTTGGAAAGGCTTAAAGTAGGTACGAATGACAAACAATTTAAAAACTTTTCAAAATGCTCTCTAAGGTAAGTATTAATCTTCCCTTACTTCATGTCATTTAAAAAATTCCAGCTTATGCTAAATTTTTCATAGAATTAAACTCTAAAAAGTGTAGGATGGAATTAGAGGAAAAAGTTATTATGTCAGAGGTAGAAAATTTTGTTCTTTAACATAAGCTACTTCCAAAAGCTAAAGACCCAAAAGGTTTTGTAATTGATATTATTATGGGAAATGGAGAAAAGGCTAGAGGCATGTTTGATTTAGGAACTAGTGTAAATTTGATGCCTTATGCCTTGTTTCTCCAAATGAAATTAGGTGAATTGAAATCCACTAAAATGTGCTTACATTTAACTGATAGGTCTTTATAATTCCCTAGAGGAATCATTGAGGATGTGCCAGTACAAGTTAGGTGTTTGATTATGGTTGATGACTTTGTAGTGCTTGAAATGGGGGATGGGTTGGTAAATAGGTTTGAATCATATATTTTATTGGGTAGACAATTTATGGAAACCACAAACACTATAATAAGGATATTAAAAATGGAAAGTTAACCATGTCTCTTTTTGGGACAAACGATTGTATTTTCCATTTTTAACAATCTCACACACTATAGCACTATACTTATTGAGAAGATACCTATTGATGAATATTCTTTTATTGATTGCATTGATTTCTGTTATGCATGATGTTTTTTAACAATATGTGTTTGATGATAAACTTGAATCTGCACTTACACTTGAGGACAGAACTGGTATTTTAGTTCCTAAAATTATAAGTTATATAAAGAATTTGAATGAGGGGGATTTAGTTAAGAAGAGTGAGGTTGAAACTTTAGAGCTTCCTTTGAACCAAAATATGTAGAAGGAACCTTCTCATAATTTAGAGCTTAAAAAGCTCTTGAGGCATCTAAAGTATGTTTTTCTTGGTGAGGGAGAAACTTTTCCAGTTACTATTTCTTCAACATCAAGTCAGAAGGAAGAATGAAGAGTAGCGTTTAACCTCAAAAGGCATAAACTGGCCATTGGTTGGGGTTTGAGTGAAATTAAAGTCATTAACCTTTTATCATGCATACATAAAGTAATTTTAGAAGAAGGGACTAAGCCTAAGAGGGATATGCAATGTAAGCTGAACCTAACCTAGAGTTAGGTAATTAAGGAAGAGGTTTTTAAGTTATTGAATGAAGGGGTCATTTACCCCATTGTTGACAGTGAATGGGTTAGTCCCATTCATGTGGTTCCCAAGAAAAAGGAATTACCATTGTTAAGAATGACAAAAATGAGTTGGTTCCCACATGGACAGTAATGGGGTGGTGTATATGCATCGACTATAGGAAATTAAATAACAACACTAAAAAGGATCACTTTCCTTTTTCGTTCATTAATTAGATGTTATATAAGTAAGTTGGATGCATATTGTTACTTTTTATAGATGTAGGCTATTAGGGAAAGATGTCCCTTTTGAATTTGATGATAAGTTCATGGAAGCCTTCCATACCCTTAAGGAAGATTTAACCACTACTCATGTTATTGTTACCTTCGATTGGTGTTTACCATTTGAATTGACATGTGATGCATCTACCTATGCATTGGGGGCCTGTTTAGACCAAAGAGGGGATAAGTCTTTAAGAGTAATGTATCATGCTAGTGACCCTTACTAGCCCTCAATTGAACTACACAACCACTGAGAAAGAAATTCTTATTATTGTTTTTGCATTAGACATATTTAGGGCATATTTAGTTAGGTTTAAGGTTATAAGGCATACTGATCATTCTACTCTAAAGTATCTTTTGACAAAACAACATGTTAAAACTCATTTGATTAAATGGGTGTTACTCTTGTAAGAGTTTGATTGCGAAATTTGTGATAAGAAAGGCAGTGAAAATATAGTTGCTGATCATTTGTCTAGACTACCCTCCTTACTCGAAGATGAACTAACTTTGAGTAACCGCACTAAGGATTTAGAGGCATTTCCTAATGAATAATTATTTGCAGTATCATAAACCCCTTAGTTTACTGATATTACTAATTATCTTGCATATGGTATTATACGAACTGACATGTCTTTTTAGGAAAAGAAATGACTATTTCATGTTTGCAAATTTTATTTTTGGGATGAGCCTTATCTATTTAGGATTTTCAAGGATGAAATCATCAGATGGTGTGTTCCTGAGGAGAGCTAAGTAAGTGTTTTACAATTTTGTCATGCTATGTATTATGGTGGATACTTTGGAGACAAGAAAACTGCAAAGAGAGTACTCTAAAGTGGATGGTATTGGCCTACTTTATTTAAAGATGCACATGCTTATTGCAAACAATGTGATCGATGTCAGTTAATATTGGTAAGAGGAATGAGATTATTAAGATTTTTGACGTTTAGGGCATTAATTTCTTAGGACCATTTTCCATCTCTTATGGATTTCAATATATTTTGGTAGGTGTTGACTATGTTTCAAAATGGGTGGAAGCAATTCCTACCAGTACTAACGATGCCTTTGTTGTGGTGAATTTTGTGAAGAATTTTATTCTCAGTAGGTATGGCACACTATGAGTAATCATAAGT
Source organism: Codiaeum variegatum (assembly GCA_948294925.1). Classification (NCBI taxonomy): domain Eukaryota; kingdom Viridiplantae; phylum Streptophyta; class Magnoliopsida; order Malpighiales; family Euphorbiaceae; genus Codiaeum; species Codiaeum variegatum. The sequence goes on from CAOJBK011660428.1 coordinate 4,082, forward strand.
GATGGGGGGAGCCACTTATGCAATAATATTTTTGAGAAGCTAATGCAAAGATATGGAGTTAAGCATAAGGTGGCTACTCCCTATCACCCTCAAACATCGGGACAAGTTAAGACCTCAAATAAGCAATTAAAGGAAATCCAAAAGAAGGCAGTTAATTTTTTGAGGAAGGATACAAGGCTCTTTAGGCATATAGGATAGTGTTCAAAACCCCCATTAGTATGAGTCCATTTAGGTTGTTATTTGGCAAAGAGTTCCATTTACCAGTTGAGTTGGAACATAAGGCTTATTGGAAAATCAATGCCCTTAATTTTGATATGGATATAGCCAAGGGGAAAAGGATGTTGCGACATTTGAATTTGGATGAGCTTAGGAATGAGGCATATGAAAGCTCAAGGGTCTATAAGTAAAAAACTAGAGCTATCCATGATCGAAGGAATGTTTGAAAAAATTTCGAACTATGTATAAAAGTTTTACTCTTAAACTCCATGTTAAGTTATTTCTTGGAAAATTAAAGTCATATTGTAATGGTCTTTTTGAAATCATACATGTCTTTCCTTTAGGAATGGTTAAATTGCTTAACCCTAGAACAAATGAACCATTTAAAGTAAATGGACATAGGGTTAAGCAATATTTTGATGGTGTGGAAGAGTTTAAAGAGATCGAATGCATTTTTCCTCGAGATCCTTGAGTTCTTCCACAATGTTCAGCTAAGATGAACATTAAAGAAGCGCTAGGTGGGAGACAACCCACCATTTAGTTTGTTTTGTTGCTTGATTTCTTTTGATTTTGTATTTTTTTTAATCCATTTGTTATGAGATAATGCACGTGATATGTGTTTTGTTGTAATTTTCTAGGTTTTTACGATTGAATGATGGTAAATTATTGTGAAAAAAATTGTGGGGTAAGTTTGAATTATCGTGCCCTATCCATGATAATTTCTTGGTTAGCTTAGAAATTGGCATGGGAATATGCATGTTTTGCACAGTGGCATGTGGGTTCTTCTTATGACCAGTGCGTGTCTCTGAGCTGTGAGCCTAAAATTAATATTGCGCACATGGAGTAAATGGTTATGCATGGGGCCATATGTCTTACCTATACCCCTGTGCATCTCTCTGAGCTTGAATTATTAAGTGGCATAGGGTATTTAGGGTTCTACACAGATCCATGTCTAGCTTATTGGCCCATACAAACCATAATTTATACGCCATAGCAAGGCAGTTATATAAGCAAATTTCACTTACCAAATCACACACAAACACTGATATTCCTCCAAAAAAACTCATTGTAACCCTATTTTCCTATAAAATCACACAAATCACTTTTATTTTCTTGAGATTTTGGATTTCATCTCATTAATAAACATCAAGCACACACTTTTTTTCTCTAATTTCATCAAGTTTATTCTCATCAAGAAAGTAATTCCTTACTTTTGCTCTTGAAATTCTTTTGATAAAAATTGAATGAGATAAGTTTAAGGGGATTATACATTGATTGCATTGTTATATTAGATTGTATATAATCCCTTTAAACTAATCAAGGTTAGAACTTAGGTATTTATTTGAATTTCAAATGGCATATGAAACCTAGTTTTAGATTTTTCATATCTAGGGTTTAAATTTTGAATTGCAATTTCTATGTTGGGTTTTATATTAATGGAATATTGTTTATTTGATGATTTTGGGGTGTTAGGCATGCAAGATTCTCTCCCAACCTTTGTTTAAACCTATTGTATGCCAAGTGTTCGACAAAATGTCCCAAGGAACTTTTTCGCACTTTATGAGTGTTTTATTCATGTCATTAGTGTTTATTTGATATTTTTTAACATTCTTTTATACGAATTAGGCATTGACACTTGGTATGTAATTATGGTTAATTTGTTTTACCAAAGGGTTTGAACTTTGAGTTATGAACTAACCCTTTTAACTATATTGGACATTGCTTTTATTTTGTTTATTCTATTTTTGTAGATGGCTACGGATAACAAAGGGAAGGCTTACCGACAAAGGGAAAGGCAAGAAAAGGGATAGAATATCTAGGTCCGCCAACTTACCTGCTATTCCACCTCTTGAACTAAGGAATGGGGCTTTCAAAGCTAACCACCCTAGATTGTGTTTTCATGACCACACCACATAGGAGAGATTTCAAGAGTTGGACAACAAGTCATTCTTGCCACATTGGGTGGTGGACTGGATTAGTCTTTTTGGTACACCATTGCATAATAAGTTGAGGAATTATACTGAGCTACTAGGCTAGAGGAATCTCTTTCAGATTATTGAAAGGCCTACCAGAAGCTTACACTAGAATTTTCATGCATTTTAAAGTATGAAGGGAGGGCCTATGATTGGAACAAATGGGTTGATTTTAGGTTGAATGGGAATCCTTATCATATGAGTGTTGATCAATTTGGGAAATGATTTGGGTTTTATACTAAGGAGGAGATCAATTCTCCTATATATCGAGAAGCAATCACTGGCTGGCCTTCTATCAATTGAATTAACTTTTTGTGGAATAAACATACGGGTGAAAGTGGCAAATTTGTAGCTAGCATAGAAAAGGCTACGAGCTACAATGAGTTTTGCATGAGGGTGATGCATCATCTGTTGTCACTCACCATCACTGCAAGGCATGATAGCATCGGGCATGTTCAGAGCACCGACTAATTTATTATGGGTGATTTGAGAGAAGGGGTTTAACTCAGTGTTACCTACTTGCTCTTTAAATTATTTAAGGAGCAGGCTAGGAAGAAAGGTGGATCTCTTACTGATGGAGCCTATGTGGCTCAACTAGCCTGTAAGTTGGGAGAATTAGATGTTATTCAGAATATGACTAAGGATGGGTCACCAATGTTTATAGATATTGAGAGGGTCCATCTTTTGGACTTTGATTATGATCGTGATGAACCTCCACTGCCTTCTTCATTTGTTCACGACCAAAAGCTTCAGAATTCCCCTAAGCAGGCCATGCCACCTCCATTTTCTATTGGTGCTTCTTCATCTCATGCACCTGGTCCTTTATCTTATATGCCGCCACCGTCGAACCCTCAATTGTATGTTGTTGGGTATTTTGTATGAAAATTTACTTATTTTCCTTTACATTTAGGTATATTTTTTTCCATAAATTTAATTTAATAAGTTTATTAAGTGTATTTTAGAAATTCAGGAAATAAGGTACAAAATGGAGTTATTCGATCAAAAGATAAAGTTCCTGAATGAATGGAAAAATTGAAGAAGAAAATTTGAAAAAATTTTGAATGCACGGGCCAGGCATAGATCGTGCGTACCAACCTTCCGAGCCATGCCGATCTCTGTACTAAAACAACCTTAGAGCTCAAGAAATTTGATGACCGCAAAGGCCATGCGGATAGTATCAAGGGACTGTGTATCAGGCTATGCCAGTTACTGGAACGATTGGCTTTGTGAAAAATAATTCAAGGCTAAAATGCACGGGGTGAAGAATTGACATACACAGGCTGTGCGCTTGTATTATTGGGCCTTGCGTAGGTGATTACTTGCGATAAATTTTTTTTCCAAGCCAACTTCTGAATCATAATTCAAATTGTATTCTTACTGAGATTTTCGACATCAAGATGACTTGTTTCTCTATTTAAACTAGATTCTTAAAAAGGAAAATGCAAGAACAACACAATACCATCCTCATCATCAATTTCCATCACCAAAATTGAAAGAATTAGTTAAGGATTTCTATTTTATTCTATTTTCATTATTTACTTTAGTTTTTCATCAATTTAGTTCTTATTAAAGATTGAATTTGAATTTCTCCATAGAGATGCGATGCCTCACCAGAACGGCCCGTTGAATTCCCTCGAGAAGCGCGTTTGCAGCCCTAGCAGCCCAAGGAAACCTTTCTGATTGTGTCCTCAGCATCATGGATTGTGGTCGGGTTCCCATAATTATGCATCCAAATGTGTTCATTGGCATGCACGTGGTCTATGAAGTGTTCAAAATCGGCACCTAATCTTTAAGAAAATTAGTTTTTCGTAGGTGATTAAGAAACATTGAAGTTGTTAACTCCATTTTTAGAAAAAAGATATTTTCTACCCTAATTGTAAAACTTGTTCTTTTAGAGCCAAAGGGGGGTTAGGAATTCGTGATCTGAAAACCTTTTATAAAAAATAGTTTTTATACCATTTTTAAAGATAACTTTTAGCTCGAAAATCATGCAATTTCAATTAAAATGAAATTTTCGTGTATGCATGGGCAATAATAATGGTATGAATGCATGAACATGTGGATATGCTTATGCCAAACACATAAAGTGGTAAATACAATTATCTGACCAGGTGTCCTTCCTCTAACTCACTTCAGGTTCTAAGAAAGGCACAACACCTTAAATAAAGCAAAAAATTACATGTTAAAACCAATAAAATAAGGTGATCTCATCTCCAGTCTTATGACTTGAGAGGAGCACACATTCCTCAAAGATCATATAAAAATGATAATAAGAATAACATGAAATAAATACATATCAAATAGATTAAACAATAAATGGATAAATAACTAAAATAATAGGATTGACGGACTCAAAGGGTACTATTTTATCTATTCAAAGGCTTTTTGACATTCTTTGGTCCATTGTTTAGAGGAATTCTTCTTGAGTAAGTAGAATATCTGTCCACAAGTGTTTGCTAACTGTTGGATGAACGAACTGATGTATTGTAGGCATCCTAAAAAGCCTATTATCTCCTTTTCAATCTTAGGAAATGGCATATCAAAAATGGCTTTAGACTTTGCTGGATACACTTCAATTCCCTTTTTCTAACCATAAAACTAATGAAGACTCCATATAAGGCTCTAATTATGCATTTGTTAGGATTCAGTTTGAGATTGTACTATCGAAGTCTAAGGAAGAACTTCTCTAGTGCTTGTAGATGCAGTTCAAGGGTAGCGCCTTTAATGACCATATCGTCGACATACACTTCCACTTATTTATGCATTAAGTCATGGAAAATAGTAGTAGCCATTCTCTGGTATGTGGTTTTGGCGTTCTTCAGTCCAAACATAATTACTCTTTAATAGCATGTGCCTCATTCTATAATGAAAACTATCTTTTCCATATCTAAAGGGTGAAATGGGATCTGATTGTACCTCGCAGTTAGTTAAGGAAATCATCTTTGAACTGGCTAGTGCGTCGACTAGGAGGTCTATGTGGGGTAGTGGAAAGTCATCTTTAGGCCATACCTTATTCAGATCTTAGTAATCCACACACATTCTGACCTTTCTATCCTTCTTCTGTACAGGGAAATGTTAACCAACAAAGATGGATACTTGATCGGTTCAATGAATCTGTGAGAGAGTTGTTTGGCTACCTCTTCCTTAATGGAAATAGATCAGGCAACCTTCATGCATCTGAGCTTTTGCTTGATAGGCTTGCAGTCTGGGCAAGTTGGAATCTTGTGGATGACAATGCTTAGATCTAATATGGTTATGTCATTGGCTTCCAGGCGAAGCAATATTTGAATCTTCAGATTGTAGACTCATTGTCCTTTTTATTGGAGCATGCATATGCAATGTATGTGTTTTTAGGCATGTCATGAGTGCCAGCATTATGGGCTCTTTAACTGCATCTTTTATTTCATTAATTATTTTATTTTCTTTTTTTTTAAGTTCAGATTCATCAATTAGAACATCAAAAGAAAACAAAAAGATAGGCTCGTAGTAAGAAAATTTGGAAGTTTTATTGATGGAAATTAGAAAGAGGTCAATGGTTACATCATATTCATAGTTAAAACCTGATGGACCTTTTACATCATCATCAGACTCAAAAGAAGTGGACTTAGAACCAGTACTTGACTCAGACACAGGTATAGAGCTGGAGTCAGACTCAAGCTCTGATTCAGATTCAGCAGCTTTAAAAAGACTTTTATCAAAATGCTAGTTCTTCAACTTTCCCTTAATAGACTTTATCATTGTCAAGAGGTTAGATTTCTCCTCCTT
>CAOJBK011661449.1:0-12165 GCA_948294925.1 Codiaeum variegatum
AGAAGTGGGAGATTATATAGCCTCTCATAAAACCTTTCATTTTCCCGATAGGAATGCCACATAGCAAAATTTTTAAGTAACAGAGGAGCCATGTGGCAACAGAAAGGATACCTTCGCCAATGGTGACCTTTGCCTTCGAAACATCAAGAAGTGGAGAAGGTGACGAAGAAGATGAAAACCATCAAAAAATTCTCAAATAAAGAAGCGAATGGGAAATATTGAAATATCGCATGGTTTTGACTTAGATGAGATACTTCTGAGCAAAAGCCGAAGTAGGGAAAGTATCCTTTGGATGAAAGCAACACAGTGAAGGGTTGAAAATCTCAGATAGAAGCTCTCAATTATTGTAAAACCAAACCCCTTCAGTCGAGAAGGAGTTGGTGAAGGTAAAAAAATTCTTCAACCAAGTGAAAATAAAAACTAAAGATGCGCAAAGGCCTAGTAAGACAAAGAGGGGATTACGAACAAGTGAAGACCCAAGCCTTCGAAGATAATAGACCCTCCATTTCAAAATTTTCTCAAACAAGAACTCAAATTGAGGGCTCTTCATTTTTAAATGAGCAAAGGGAACCTTTGATATGGGTCTGGTGAAAATAATCGGGTTTGGGCCCAATGTTAAATGAATAAAACTAGAAAATCCCAACAAAGAAAAAGCCTAAAAGCAGCTCAAGAATAACCTTGAAGTGAGACTCACTGAAGGTCCCTCTTTGAGGTGTTGAAGATGCCTTCAACGATTACAGATATACAACATATTAAGGAGATATTTTTCAGAGACACGTGTCATTCTCTCATAGAGGGACCACTGCCCTGCCTCCTCCATCTTCCAACACATGGCAAATGTCATAAAGACACTTGTCCACTTTGAAAATCTGACCAATACTAAATATCTTATTATGACACATATTTCAGGTTATGTTTCACAATCCTAAACTCTCCAAAAAAATCCTACTCCAAAGTTCATAGGAGTTCCCTTGAGACTCCTAAGCATTGCTAACCCAGAGATACTGACTTGAACGTCGAAGAGTCTTTGTTAGGCACAAAACTTGACCCTCTAGCTCACATTTATTTCTTGTGCAAGCTCATTTCAAACTTACAAGTCCAATCCATTGTTATATATTAAAAGATTGGTGGATTTAGACTTATTAATGGCCACTCTCTCTCCTCCCTAGCTTTGCCATTGCCTTGAGGGGATAGGCAAAGGACAAAGACCATACAAGTTTTGAAGAAGGTCGATTAGTTGTATTACAACTTTCTATTATTGTTCTTCTATAATATAATAATGTGAGAAAGTATAAGAATCTCAACTCATGTCCCCTACATGGACCTATAGTCGGCTCCAAGGGGAGACTACCCAGGCCCAAGTCTAACGCCCCAAATAAATAAGAGATCTCATTTTAAAAAAATTACTTTTTATTTATTTTTAAAAAAATATTTATAAAATTAATTTAGAATTTTATTTCTAGGGACTTATATGCATAAAATTTCTTTCCAGTTATCTATGATTTAATCTAAAAAAAATCAAATATTTTTTTTTGTCATGAATCTCAAAGTTTAAAAAGATTGTAATTTTCTTTTTATTAATTTAGTATTTAACAATAAATTTAATTAAAATTTTAATTTATATATTATAAATTTATTGTGGTTTTAATTATATATTCTACTCACTCTGTCCGAAATTATTTGTCACTTACGCTTTTTATGTCGAGTTTTGACCATTCATTTTCTCTTAAATCGTATTACCAAAATTTTAAGAAATAATAATATTATGAAAATGTTTTTCATAATGAATAGAATGATATTCATTTCATGAATCAATATTTTTTTTTCAAAAAATGATAGTCGAAGTTTTTGATACGTAAATCAAAGTGACAAATAATTTTGGACGAAATGAGTATTTGATTATATAATTATAAAATTGAATTTATGTATGTATTTCGATAATTCAAATAATGAATTACAATATATAAGTCAGGAAATTTTTTATTTTATCCATCAAAATTTATAAACATGACAAAAAGAACTATATTTTATATTTAAGAATTAATTATTATATTATTTTTTATTTATTGAATATATTTTAAATCTTAAATGTTTTTTTAAAAAAATTATACATATTAAAAGGTTTTTGTTTTTTTAATTGTTTAGTGTCCTTCAAAATATTGGAGACGGACTACATGAACCATAAATAATGAAGACGAAAACATTATCTAAAAAATTCAAAAAAAAAAATTAGTAATATGTTGTTAGGATCCAAGAAAAAGGCATAGGAAATTACGCAAATGGAAACAGCCGCTCCTTAACAATGGTTTGTAATAATAATGGGTAAGCAATTTGCTCTTTTCTTGGAATGCCCTTTAAATGGACTACCAACATACACATCATTAAAAATAATATTTTAAAATTAATTTTAATCAATAAAAATTAATTGAAATTAATTTTAATGAATAAAATTTAATTTTAATTTCATTAAAAATCAAATGAAAAAACAATATGTAATTGATACGATATAACATTTAAATTTTATGAGTAATTATATTTGAATAATTGATACGTGTCTGAATAGTTGACATGATAATCTAACATATTACATGAGTTATTAAGATTGATTTTTTGTGATTAAACTAAAAATATTATAAACGTATCAAGATTTAACCTAGTGATAAGTGCATGTATAGACAATTGACTTTTATTCGAACCTTCTCTCACATTAAAAATATGACAAAATTTAGTGATTTTTGAAGTTTTAAACATAAAAATTGAGTTCAAAAAAAGAAAAACATAAAAATTAACAAAATAAAACTCAAATTTTATTAGAATCATTGTTAAATTTGAGTAATTCAAATTCAAAACTAGAATCATTGTAAATTTGAGTTATCACCACTTTGAGATATAAGATAGAGTAATTATTAATTTCTTTTTAGCCAAATAGAGTAATTATTTCTTTTTCTTTTTTTTTACCAAAGGATTAATATTATTATTTTTTTTTGAAAACAAGGATTACTATTAATTAAGATGAAAGGATTCTGTGAAATGATTTCTCAATTAAATTTAAGAAAAAAAAAAACAAATATTAAAAGGGTCCCATTTGCGCCTCTGATTTTGTCCTCTAGTTCCTATAGAGAGGAGCCTTAACAAACCTTTTATAAATCTCCATAACCATCAAAACAAATTGAAAAAAAAAACAAATTTTTTAAAATTTTTTTTTTTAAAAAAAATCTCAGTCTATGAGTTTTCTCTATTAAATACACATAACTTCCCTTTAGCTCTGGTGTCTCGTCCTCTCCTCTTCAATGCCACGCAACTCTCAGGTGCGTTTGTTTCTTCTTCTTTTCTTTCTTTTTTCTCTCCATTTTCCTTTATCAAACAAAACTCTTTTGATTATTGGATCTGTGTAGAAAAATTCATACAATATACCTCTCCAAAATTCCAGTTCTATTTAAACATTTTATGTATTCAAACTATTTCATTTTTTCCCGATTTCTCGTCTATTTTATCCCCCTGTAATTTTCAGTTCTATTAATTTCAATTTAAATCAGTTTAAACATCACGTTCAATCTCAATTTTGATTCAGATTTCGATTTCAAATACTAGATTTTCAGAGAAGCAAAATAATGAGAAATGACTGAATTGATAAATTGAAGTTGCTTTTTATAATAAATTGACTGAAAAACCTTAAAAAGCTTTTATGATCTTAATTAATTACTCTTATACTCTCATCTATGGTGTACTATATTCAAAAGCTTCTTTATTCTTCTTTTTTTTTTTTAAAAAAAAAATCTTTCTTTTCGAATTAATTACTGTTCCGTAAAAAAAAAGGTTTTGATTTGATACTTTCAGCAACGTGGCAGTATTTTATTGGTTTCCTTGCTTCTGTTCTCTGTATCAAAATGGTTCTCTCCTAAGCAATTATGTCATGAGAAATATGAGTAGTTGCTTTCAGCATCTATTTTTAAAAGATTTTTTTTATAAATATATTTGTATTTAAATATCTATTTATGGTTTCTTACAATGTAAAATTATTATCATATATATTTACTGTTTAATTTGATGTCACAAAAATTTCATTTCATATAATTTATTGATATAGCTTGAGTTCAAATTCTAATTATTTTTAGAAAACCATGATAATGTATTTTCATTTCAAAATAAATAATGTACTGGGTGTTTTTAATTGATGTAGGGGATGTTTGGCAGCTTATTAAAATGTTGAATATTCAATCATCTTGAGCATTCTCAGCCCTTGGCAAAAATAAAGAATCAAAGGTTTTTTTTTTCTTACAAGAATAAAATTCTTGTTTAAATTGAAAAAAAAAAAGAGGTTATGCCTACAAAAAGGATGATGATGATGAGAAGAAGGCTGGCTTGCTGCACTTGGGATAGAGAAATTAGTCTTGACTTTGATGAGCAAGAAAGTAAGAATCTATTACTATGCATTAATTAATTAATTAATTTATTATTATTATTATTATTATTATTATTAGCTCAATCCACATTTTGTTTCTTTAAAAATTCACAACTTGTTGGAAAAAAATTATTTAATATCCCTATAGTGAAGGAATATTAGATATTTACAGCAATAGAAAAAAAATGCTATGATTGCTATTTAAAAAAATCAATTTATCATGTGATTGGTGAGATTTTAGATTAATAGGCTATATTTTTGTGAAAAAAACTTGCATGCACATATGCAATGCACCAATTTTAAATAAAAATGATACGAATGCCTTTTCATTTAACAAAAAAGGTAAATTAATTATAAAATTTTAAAATTTTTATTTTCTATTAATTTAATATATGTGATTAATTCATTTGTATACAAGTTTTTTCCTATTTTTGGTATGAACTATACCCACCACCGCATGGAGTAGTTGACCCTCCAAAATTAAATTAAATATTAGCAAGGCCTGAAATTTTGACTAAGTTTGTTAATTAGCGAAATTTGAGCACATTTCCCTTTTTTTTCCAATGCGGTTCTTTGTTTCATTCAATTTGCTTAATCCCTCATTTATACATTGTGCAGTTAATTGGTTTTAAATTATTTAGTAATTTATATTTTAAAAAATTTTAATTAAGTAAAATTATTTAAATAATAAATGAAAATTTTATTTCAAATGATAAAATTTTGAAATAATTTTATAATTTAAAAATCATACTAGTTTTTTATAATCATATTGTTTATTTTATGTTTAGCTGTGTAAAGGGTCCTACCACTTGGCCAAGTGTGTGAGAGAGGTAATTGCAAAATAAATTGCGTTGAGCAGAACATTAATGGTGCGTAAGAAGAGGAGTAATGTCCGTCTGTCCCTTCCCTTAGAGTTAGCAGACTCACACTTCACACTTCCAAAAATTCATTACTTTTGACTATTTCTGCCTTCTCTTCTCTTTCTTATTTTAACTTTTTTTTTTTACTGTTTTTATTTTGAATTTTGCAATTAAAGCACCAAATCCGAGAGAGCCATCATCTCTTCTTAAATACTAGTAGTATACTATGGTCCATGTAGATTGATTAATGGTCCTAAAAAATTACTTACTATAGCATAGCATAAAATAATCCTTTTTTTTTTTCTTTGATAAAATGATGGGCATCATAAAAATAAAATCTCATTATATAATGTATAGGAAGAGACTCGAGCACAATATTTTACTATTTAAATTAAATCTCAATTATAAATAAATTCCCTGTCATTTTTTCTAAATAGAAATTTGTAGATGAATTCTATTTAATTATTGGCAAAATAAAAATAGTGCTACACCATTTAAAAACATTACATCTTTATTTATTTAATTTTTTTACATGACATTAATTGATATGTTTTATTTTTATTAAATCAATGTATGGTGGGTGGGGTGATAGGATCAATTTTACTTGGAAGTATGTTTAAATTTGCTAGTGGAGTGAAAAAATTACTTTTAATTTTTTTTTATTAAATTAATTCTATTATTTAATTTGAACTTATATGTGATCTTAATTACATGTAAAAATTTCTATAGGTAGATAGGTCGAGACTTTAGAGTTTGAAATTTGTACACATATGGTATATGTTTTCAAAAAAAAGAAAAGATTTGTTGAATTTAGACTTTGTGGTAGAGTGTGAAACTCACATGTAAACTACACGAAGCTCACATGGAGGTCAATGTCAATAAACAGTAAGGGAGAGAGTGGAATAGATGACCCACAAATAGTGGGAGTGTTCAATAATTACAGCACTTTTAAGTTTTGTGTTTAACCTTATCTAGGATGGCAAAATTAGGCACCAGAATCTGGATTTCAAGAGTAACAAAAGGTGATGGTGAGATATGCATTGACATCTGAATCAATGTTTTCAAACCCCAGTTGGGTTCGATCAGTTCGACTGATCTGACTCGTCTAATAAATTTGCATTCCAGATTAATCAGTTCGACTGGTTGGTCCAGTCTAATTCTTTTCAAAACACTAATACGAATGATAAATTTGTGTATCATCATATTACATTTTACTTTCAAATGTGTTTAGGAAAATTGTTAAATAGAAACTAGTATTACTATTGTGATTAACACATATTATATTCTTACAATAAAAATCTTCTTATACAATCAAATAACTCTGTTAATATAAAGAAATTAATTATTACCTTTCTTTTTCTCCAAATGTTAGTATTTTTTTTTTCCTGAAACACCAAATGTTATTTTCAAATTCATTGAAGAGTTCAATAAGAACTTGTATTAATTATAGAAAATTTGTTGTCCCACTTCAGTTAAGTGATCTAATCTAGCAGTCCACTGTGTGTGGTGTATACTACATTATGACAGATCACTATCATGAGCATGCCATTTTCTTACTGGCGAGGCAAAGCTTTAGATCTATTGATCCCCTTTTTGTCTCATTCAAATAAGCTTCTAAGAAATTTATCTTTTCGTGTGGCCCATTCAATTATATGATAACATTGAAAGCTTCTGCTTTCTATTTGTATTCTTCTTAATAAAATTTTAAAATCAAATAATAAGATACAAAAAATATATTTATGCATATAATGGTTAATATATTTGACTTAATGTTTGAAGGATGGGATAGCAACCAACTTATTATAATAGTAGGCATTTTGCATGTGCATCCATGTTTCTTTTTCACAATGAGGACAAAATTTAACAGATCACTTTGCACATATGCTTCATGAGTGAGAGTGAATCTATTAAGAATAATGAATAATATATCTGTTGTGTAGTTTGGGGAGTTAGTAGTTCACATTTCTTTCTTGCTAATAAAAAATCAATGTAACGGATGGCAAATAATAACGGTTGAATCAGAAGTCGAGGAATATCATGTGTACTTTCAGTTCGGGGTATGCTGTTTTTATTTATAAATACATCAAATAATGGATGTTGGATCTAGAATAAATCGTTCGGTATTATGCAGGTGGATTCCTATAACCACTTAGAAACGAGCGTGTATATGTGTCGTATGCTTCCATACTTACATCCTTTATACAAAGTTTGCCTAATGCTAAGCGCATATTTCCTTAAATAATAACTCAGGATCGATTCCCTTCTCCTTTATGCTCAGAAGAAAAAAACAAAAGGAATAGATAAAAATTATGGATTACGAAATCATAAGAAATGTTCAGTATGAGGCTTACATGTCAATGATTTATTATTTGCTGTACTGTTTTTATCATTTTGCTAATACATACATATACAATCATGTATTTCAGGAATAATGACTTATAATGGCCTAGAGAAATGCATTATAAACAATCAATCATATGAAAATGAAAGTGGGACAAGCCAAGGAGATGGATGTATGAGTGACTCAGTAGATGATGATGATGACTTGAGCTGTTCTTCAAGCAAAGATGCTTTTGGATCGGTCTCTTCGAAATGGATGTCTACAAAGAGGGATGAACAGAGTTCGGACAATTGGGAGCTCTCCGAAAGTCCTCAAAATTTTTATGTCAAAGCAAAACCAGCTTACACCTTTCAATTTTCGGATGTTGAAACAATGAAAGAAACATTTGCAAAGCTCTTATTAGGTGAAGATATAACAGGAGGCCGTAACGGCCTCAATACAGCACTAGCATTATCCAATGCTATATCAAATCTTGCAGGTACATTTGTTTGCTTTTAGCAGTGTGTACATGTTTATTTTCATATGAAGATTGCTTGCATGATATTTTTTTTTCTTACAAGTAGTTTTATTTTGGATTCAATATTTAAACTAGTGATCTAGCTTTATTGACATTTTGAATACGAATGGGAGTTTAAGGGGAAGATTTGCTTCATTTTTCCTTTAATCATTAGTTTTTAATAAGTTTGAAATGGTATTGTAGCTTCGGTCTTTGGGGAACTGTGGAAATTGGAGCCATTGCCTGAAGAAACCAAGAACAGATGGCGAAGAGAAATGGATTGGTTGCTCTCACCTGCAAACTATATGGTTGAATTAGTTCCTACAAAGCAAAATGGTGTCAATGGACGAAGCATGGAGGTATTCTTTGTTTTACATTTTTTCTAGACTTATGGTTTCATTCCTACTGAGTTTGAAAAAAGTGCTTTTCTTAGAAGCATATAAATCGATGTTCTAAAAGCATTTATAACCCCACAGAAACCTGATACAAACCCTTAGAAGAGATCAAAAACCAATTTGTTTTTTTATAATTTTATGGGATTTATAGTTGATATTGATATTGAAGCAGATTATGACGCCGAAAGCTCGTGCAGACATCCATGTGAATCTTCCTGCACTTCAGAAGTTGGACTCTATGCTTATTGTAGGTGATCTCTTCATTACTATACATATTTCAGATATCTGTATTAAATGGCATTGTTCATATTCATTCAATTACTTCACAGGAAACACTCGATTCGATGGTGAACACCGAGTTTTGGTACAAAGAAGTAGGCAGCAGATCAGAAGGAAAGACTAAAAGTGCAAAGCAAAGCAAGAGATGGTGGCTTCCATTGCCCCAAGTACCCGAAAATGGGCTTTCGGATGCAGGAAGAAAGAAACTGTTGTATCAGAGTAAGGTGGTGTATCAAGTCTTCAAGGCTTCGAGATCTATTAATGAAAGTGTATTGCTTGAAATGCCTGCACCAACCATTATAAGAGATGCCCTTCTCAAAGTGAGCATGCCCTCTTCAATATAACATTCTCAGTAATATCTTTCTTTTTTTAATTTTTAATTCTTATTGAACAATGTGTCCATGTTTGTAGTCTGGAAAGGCAAACCTCGGCGAGGAGCTATACAAGATTTTGACTGCAGATTCAAGAACAGCAGAGGAGATGCTCAATTCTCTCAATATAAAATCCGAACACAGTGCAGTTGAGGTCATTAACAAGTTGGAAGCTGCCATATTTGCATGGAAAGAGAAGATTACTGCACAAGTTAGTAATCGATCTCCTGTTCGAACATCTTGGTCCTTCGTTAAGGACCCAATTTCAGAATTTGACAAGACAGAGTTATTGTTAGAAAGAGCAGAAGCTCTTCTACAGCTACTTAAAAACAGATATCTGAACCTGCCTCCAACATTTCTTGAAGCCACCAAAATCCAGTATGGCAAGGTTAAGTATTCGTAAATTTACTTCTATTATACCAAACATATTTAATAGTATCACTCACGTATTAAGCAGGTCAATCTCTCGTGTCATTAATCGGTTGACCTGTTTATGACCCAAACCAGTTTTTCTCAAACCCAACTCTGTTTTAGAATGTGTCATGTCATGTCATGTCATTTATTCGAGTCATTTCAAATATTAATTGTGGTTGTTAATTTCCTCAGGATATTGGCCATTCAATTCTCGAAGCATATTCCCGAGTTCTGGGAAATTTGGCTTTCAGGATACTGTGTAGGGCAGCAGACATTATGCAAGAAGATGCAGCAAGTAATCCCAATTCTCCTGTTTCAGACTATTGTTTTTCTGTATTAAGTACATCAGGAATTCTTCAAACTCCACTTCACCTTCTTGATGCTCGAAACAATCTAAGCAAAGTGGATGGAAAATATCGCGGATCAGATGCTAGTTATAATTCTGATATGGGATTTTCTTATAGTGAAGCAAAATCAAGCTCAGTAACTGCAACACGGAGCCGAAGCAGAGTATGGTGCATTGGTAAAGAACCTTGTACAAGTGTGTCACCAAACAATTCACCATGAGAAACTGAAGTTGAATAGCTATTTATAAATGAAAGCATTTCTTTTACTATGTATGCTTAATGAGACGTGAATAGCTTAAATTTGGGTGTAGTTTTGGTTATAGCAGTGGCTAAATTACAAAAGTCATTGTTCCCTTTTGTATATGATTATAATGGCCATTATTTTTAACAAATTGGATATCAAATTATTATATTTCTATAAAAATTATTGCCAGACTTTGTATTGATACACCAAAGATGTTGGAAGATGTGAACCAAGAATTAGTACAGTGATAAAATTCAATTCTGAACAATATCAAACCCCTCTCCTAAAAAAAACTAGACATAGGAAGATTTTCAGCCATAGGCTTGAAGCTCAAACTAACACAGCATCTATTTACCACCGACCTGAACAAAGGCCCGACAAATATGGCCTCCCTCGTTCTCCCGTCCAGCTTTCCTCAATTGTTGTCTTGCCGCCGGTAAAGACAATGGAGAGGGACTATGAACTGCCATAACTCACAGAGAAAAGAGTGTGTTAACAGAGAATAGAACTGGTCAAAGCTCTGATCTCATATTTCGAAATGACCCTGATCTTCATGTAACCTTTGTAGTACAGAAACTGATAGCAGAAATTAGGGCATGTTGATAATGATCAGGCACTTGGTAATGTCCTGCACATTCTTTGCATTCTATACCATTTCATTCATCGAATTAATTGCTTGTTATAATTAAAATAATGGACTGAATTAGGTTAAATTTGTTTGCTTTTTTGCTTTTCTTACCATCATTCATGCATTTAAGCTTAAAGTTTGATGTGTAGTGTGCTTATACAAAGTTTGAATGGAACTCCTCTGATTGAATTGAGTCTACTTGCAAAGATAGTGAAACAGTCTGGGGTAGCCGAATGGGTGTCTGGTGTAAACCCTCCGACGGTCAAGTCAGTTACTGTAGAAGAGTTGAGAAAAAGTTCTCAGAAATGTATTATATGGCTTTTAGTGTGTATAGAAAGTCGTATCTGAATAAGGCGTTTTGAGGGTATTTATAAGGTTAAGTCCATGTAGCTTGGACACATATTCACTTTAGCTAGGCTGCATGTACCTTAATGGGACTGTGATATGACCGGAGGGCTGCTGACTAATGTAGTCAGTCTATCTCTGCCAAACGTCTAAACCCCGAAAGCTAACAGGCCGAATCTAGGGTTTGAGTAAAATCATTTTGTCAAAACTCTTTTAACAAACTCATTTGAAATTTTCAAACACTTTGAAAATCAACAATATGTCAAAACTCTTTTAACATAGAGAATTTAGTCATTTATCAAACTCTTTCATAAATTCCTAAACCTATGAAATGACTCATTACTTCAACCATGGATAATCTCACCAATTGTGTGCAAAACACAAGTTGAACAAAGAAATGTTTGAAGTAAAAATATCTCTCGTCCTCCTTCGTTAAGCTCACCAAAGGTGAAGCCTCTAGCTTGAGACATACCTAATTTTTCTCAAAAGCTTGTTTTCCAATTCTCTTTAAGAAACTTGAATCTTCTCTCTTTAGTTACCCAAATGTTTGATCCTTACTCATTTACTTGAAACTAGAGACTTGAGGATTGGATTTGGACTTGAATGCTTCTCTACACTCCTTTCTCAAAGGTTAATTGATGAAAAGTTTGTATTTAAAGAACTCTTCTTCAATACAAACTTTCTCACTCAATTTTGTGTGAATTTGAAGCTTTCTCTCTCTAACTCTTAGAGAGCTTCTCTCTCTAACTCTTGGAGAAGATGATGAATAGTAACTCCATCTCTTCCATTTGCTTGAGTGTGAGAATGAGTGTTAGGCAAAAAGATGATGTCATTACCTATTTATACCACATACTTATCCAACCACTTTTCCTTAAATTAAGGAATTATGTTGGAAAATTATTGTTACTTGTTTTAATTGATATTTGATTATTTGATTAGTTAATTTCTCAACTAGATTAAGTATATAATTAGTAGGAATTTAATTAATCATATCTCAAGTGGATTAAGCTAACATTTCATGTTAAGCTTAATTATTTTATTTG
>CAOJBK011661509.1:0-18374 GCA_948294925.1 Codiaeum variegatum
GCAGATATTTTCACGAAAGAGCTTAACAACGAGAAGTTGGAAAATTTTCAAAAGCAATTGAAAATGATTTCATAAAGAAATTTTAAAGGAAAAAATTAGTAATGAGGGGAGTGTTAAAAATCATTACTAATTCAACAATGGTTATTATTATTAAAACCTATATTTAGCATGATTTGTCAAAGTTAAGTTTTAAATTTAAGATGGAAATTAATTTATTAATAATTTAAGTTTTATTTTTAGAATAAGAATTATGTATAAATATATTGTACAATTCTTATTTTAATATATAAAATAATTAAATAACAATTCTTTATTCTTTTTATTCCATTTGTTTTATAATTATTATTTAGTTCTTATTCAAATTCAACATGGTTGACCTAAGCACTCAGAGTTTGACAAGAGTAAAGTTATAGCTCCTAAATCTGCTATTAGGTGAGAAAACGCTTCAGATCATAATCCGCTTGTAATGACTTATTTCAATCCTAAAAATAAATTTTATGCGGAATTGTTTGATAAACCATAAGATATTGATATTACTCCTCTTAATGTTGGTTATTCTTTAACCGGTTATGCTTTTAATAATCATTGGTAGGATCATGAAGACAGAGATGAAATATCTTGGACTAGTGTTCAAACCAAGAAAAAAATAGATATATAAATGTTCCAATAACTTATAATCGACAGACAAGAATCAAGAAGCCCCCATTAAAATTTAGAAATTATTGATTGGCTTCTTGTGAATTTTTTATACATTTATTTTGCTCTCTTTTCCTTTTCTCTATTCTTTTTTTCTTTTTCTTTTTTTCTTTTTCCTTTAATGATTTAGAGTTTGACTTCATCCTTTATTTAAAATAATCTATTATAAATTTGTAAATTAGTATAGCAATTAAGATAAAAATTTTGAATAATATGTAATTAAAGAATAATTATTTGAAATAAATATATTTAAATTAGTATAAAAATAGTTAAATAAGAAGAAAATTTTGGTAGAGTTTTATTTCTTTTTTTTTTATCAAATAGAGTTTTATTTCATTACAATCATTATCAAGTGAAATGATTTATCATATGAAGAGAGGAGAAATGAAATTGAGTTTATTATTTAGAGAATATGCATTTACCACTTAAACTGTTTTTTGGAATGCAATTTTTAAAATACTTTTCTAGTATTATGAGAGGAGTATTTCTCCATTCTTAAAACTTCTATTCACAATTAGAGCTAAATATGATACTTGAAAATATCGAATTGGACTGAAATACTGAACCGAAATACCGAACTGATTTAGCATTGTATTGTATAAATTTTGATACTTTAACAAAAAACTGTACCGAAATTTTTAATTTGATAGGATATTAATTCTTAACTCGTATTCAAATCGAGAATCATACCGAACTGAACTGTATTGTACGAAATCAAATCTTAACATAATATTATATATATTTATAGTATTAATTAATCCACATACATATAAAATCTTTAAAATATAAATTTTAAATTCAATATATATTAATTAGGCATGTATATTATATTAATTAATTGATATTTATATAAAATTCATTAAAATTTAATATTTAAATCCATTATATTATAAATTAGACTTATTGTTATATCAATTATATAAATAAATTTTAATAAATTTATTAAAATTTAAATCATAAGTGTATCATTTTAGAATATTTGGTTGAATCGGAATCTTGAAATACTGTATCAAACAACTACCAAACTATTTTAGTATTGTACTGTAAAAATTTTGATATTTCGAGCGAAAATTATACTATACGAAAAATTAATTTGGTATGATATTAGTACTTATTTCGAAACTGACTTGAATTGAACTGTGCTCAATCTTACTCACAATTCATCGATTAAATAATAATAATAATAATAATAATAATAATAATAATAATAAATAGTAAATTAGTGATTTTTTCCCCAAAGATAAAATAATGATTTGATGTGCATGCGCATTTACTGTTGAATTAGGCTAATATCATAGTGAATGCAGTGAATGCAGTGCGTAAGAGTAACTCTTTTTAGGTACAAGTTTCTATCATTATTGGAATTTTCAAGTTTATCTACCAATTCTTGTTTATGAAATGACAATTGACAAAGCTCTATTTTCTTTTATGAAATGACAAAACTCTAATTTGTTATTATCTACATACACAAAGCTTTGTTCTATTAGTAAGGTAAGATAGAGTAACAAGTCTAGAAAAATTTTTTATTGAGGACAAAAAACTTTTAACGTTTTATTCAATTATATATATATACATAGTTTGTAAATAAATTTAAAAAAATAATAATAAAATAAAAATTAAATTATTTTATTTTATTTTTATTTTTATTTTGTAATTTAATATAAAAAGTGTTTTAAAATTATAAATGCAATATTAAAATTACATTATAAATTTTATAAATTTTAATTTAGTGAGAATAAAAAAAATTAAAGAGACAAATTTAGAAATTTATGAGGGACAAAAAGATAAAAATTAAAAAAAAAAAAAACTATAATATACATATTTTAAAGAAAATTTTAACTTTCAAATTCAACTATGGATCCGTCCCATATTGTATTGTTCAAAAAATAAAATTCTCTCAATAATGATTACTTTATATCCAAAAATCAAACTTAAAGCTATTAATTAAATAAATAAAATTTTTTATGATATATTTTTTAATATTTATTATTTCAAATTTATAATTTTCTAAAATATAAACTTTGAGATTAAAACTTTTCATCTGTTACTAGCACATGCTAAGACATTAATGTATGAAGTGATAAATATATAACTCATGCTACTCTCTAATTTTTTATATTTAATTATATTTTGATTTTTAATTTTAAAATCTCTAAATTAGTATAATGTAAACTAGTTTAATTTTTCAAAACTTTTATAATTTTCATTGATAATAATATGAGAATCAAATACATTTTAAACATTTGTAAAAAAACAAAAAAAAAAGGTTTATTTATAAAGGACAAAGCAATATCTTTATCCCTAAAGAGAAGATGTATAGTATAAAATTTCATTCACTTTTCATGCCAATTGAAATAGAGATGATGGAAATTAGCTACTTTATAGAAAGTGTGGTAAAGAAATATCCTTTTAAATAAATTAAGGGGGCCAAAGCCATCAAACACTTTGCATATGCCATTTTCCACATGTTAAAGTGGGAATGAAAGTGAATTGAATTTTACTGTATTGCAGACAAAGTTCCATTCCGAATCCCATGAATGATAATTATTTGCCCTTTATTCACTATGCTCTTTGGACTGATATTTTGAACCTTTTGACTTGATGTTTAATGTACACTCTTTTTTTTTTAATTATTTTTTAATTTAACTTCAATTGGAATTCCAAATTATAATATAGGAAAGGTTTAAAAAAAAAAAAAAAAACTCTTAGGATTTGACTTAATTATATTTCCCTCTATCAGTTATTATTTATTTGACATATTTATTTGTATTATTTTTTGACAGTGAATTTCTATGGCAACTTAACAGTCATTGACGAAAATTTTCAAATAGAATATTAATTGAATCAAAAAATTAATTAAAATTTATAATTGAACTGCACTAATTAAAGAGAATATAATTGAATCAAAGTTGATAATAGAATGGCTTATTTGAACCTTTTTCCTTATAATATCAGAGGGTGAAATTATTTTGTTTACCTTATTACTCTTTCTTATTTTACTTTTAAAAAAATGTTGAAATTGAGACCTGCACAAACCTTATTAGTTAAGAGGACCTTCATTTTTGTTGGGCTTTAGATGTCTGACTAGTGGGTTGCAACTTGCAAGAGCAATGGTTTGTGGGCCGTAAGAAAGCCTTAAAAAAGTTTCAGAGATGGGTTCGTTGGGTTGAATAGCCTTAAGATGTTTGCAGTCCAAGGTTCACAACAGTATCAGCCAAGGTTTTAAGATCAGGACTGATCTTTAAATCGATAAAGATAAAGAGTTATGAGTCAAAGATTTAACAGATATTTCTAATAATATTATTTATTTTTATTTATATATTAAAAATAAATATAATATATGAATAAAAATATATATTATCAATATATATTAAATATAATATTATTAAAAATTAAATTTAATAGAAAAAATACATAAAATAAATTCTAGAATCTACATTCTAACAAAAAAAATATATTTTAAAGCTAAAAATATAAGAGAATATAGTATTTCTTATAAATTATTTGGCTTATGAAAAGTATGTAGAAACAGGAGAAGAGAAACTATGTGTGCATTTAAGAAAATTAAAACTATATTAAATATATATAGAAATCTGGGTTAAAAAAAACCTTTGATAAATAAATAAATAAATAAATTGAAATCTTGAAAAACTAGCTGACACATTTAAAACTTTGGCGAAAGAAAACGGGCAAAATTTAGGGATGGTCCTGCACCAACCCGCCCTGACCCAATCCGAATGGAATAAATTAATTAATGATTTATCGAATTACGAAATGGATTACGAATTAATTCGGTATAAAAAAATATTGGGGCGGGATGGGACGGTATTTATTTGCCCCGATTTCATATATATATTTTAGATTACTTATCACTCTTATTATTTGATTAAAATTTATATTTATATTAATATGAATGATTAATATTAAAAAAAATTATATTTATATATTATAAATTTAATATAGTTTATAATTTTTTAATTATTTTATTATATAAAAATATTTGGGCAATGAGAAGCGGATTACGGGACGGAAAAAAAACCAACGGATTATAGGACAGGAACAGATTACGAAACGAGAGAGTCGGGACAAGAGCAGGTTGGACATAACCCGACTCCAACCCGCCCCATTGTCATCCCTAAGTGTGAGACAACAACTTCAAATTGAGCAATGTAATTTCTTTAGGCGGAAAAAGAGTTTATGACAAAGTGAAACGTGTACAAAAACTCCTGAATTAGTATATGTATATAGAATTCAAAAATATATTACAAAAATTCTAGATAAAAACAGTAGATTTTTAAATTCTCATATCTTAATTATTTGAGCTTAAGTGAGATAACTTCATATAATATTTGCCTAGAGCAACAAATATTGCAATCATGCAAATCGAAAAAAAGTATAACTTAATTTCTGCCTTGAAAATTTCTGCCTTGAAATCAAAAAATAATTCATATATAAATACATGGGTTTTATAGCATCAATTATTTATTGTCCATTTTTTGCCAAAAAAAACAATTTTCACTCACAAATATCATTCTAAAGAAAGCTTAAAGCAGATAGAAAGTTTTGATAGTATAGAAGAAAGAAAATGAAGTGAATTATCTAGATTGATTGAAGAAGAAGCTAACATGTTCTTATATACACAACTAAAGCTTCTAGGAGAAGTTACATCTATTGCCAGCTCAGCTAAGGTCTAACAGAATTACAGTTGTATTTCCTGACAACTTTGCTAACTTCTAGACTAATAACTAACTACTAGATTAACTACTAATTACATTTAATAAATATAACATCCCTTCTCAAGATGAAGATTGTGAACTACTAGAGAATAATCCCATCTTGGATAATAAGGATTGAAATCTCAAAGATGGATGATGCTTAGTGAACAAGTCTGCCAATTGAATTTTTATGGAAACATGTTGTGGAAAAAGAAAACCTTGCTTGTACAAATCCTTGACTATATGGCAATTAATCTCCAAGTGTCCTCTCATGAAAAATATGATTCTGAATAATGTTGATGGCAGCTTGGTTATCACAAAATACTGGGATTGGAGTAGTAAGAGGAGCATGAAACCCGTGCATCAAATAGGAGAGATGTTTCAATTTACAGGTTGTTGTAGAGAGACTTTTGTACTCGACTTCTGCAGAAGACTTTGAGACAGTAGTTTGCTTTTTGGATTTCTAAGAAACCAAAATAGAACCCAGAAAAATACAATAACTTGTGACTGACTTCTTAGAAAGAGGACACGTGGCCCAATCAAAGTCTGCAAATGCTTGCAGCTGCAGCTCATAATTAGCAGAAAAAAGAAGGCATGTGTCAACAGTGCCTTTCAGATATCTGACTAAATGTAAAGCCACATTCCAATGGGCCTCGATAGGGGATCCCATGAATTGACTCAGAAAGTGAGTTGAAAAAGACAAGTTTGGCCTTGTGAGATTGAGATAGAGGAGCTGACCAACTAGTCTCTTGTATTTTTTTGGCTGAGAAAGCAAGACTGAGTCTGAAATAGTGTTGTAGTTAGCTGGCAGTGGTGTAGAACTGGGCTTAGTTGTAGTAGGACTAGTTTCATTAAGGATGTCTAAAACATACTTTCTTTGAGTGATAGATAGACCATCATAGTCCTGGTCATCTCAAGACCTAAAAAAATAGTAAGCAGGGCCCAAATCCTTAATAGTAAAAGCATTGGGCAAGAAGGATTTGAGCTTAGTAATTTCTGACAAAGAAGTGCTAATAATTAAAGTATCATCAACATAGATAATTAAGGCCATAAAGTTAGTGGAAGATTGCTTGATAAATAAACGATGATCATAAGGAGACTGCTCAAGGCCAAAAGAAGATAATATAGTAGTGAATTCATAATTCCACTGTCTAGATGCTTATTTAAGGCCATATAAGCTTTTGTTAAGCTTACAAACCTTATTAGAAGGGATTTAAGACCCTTTAGGAGGAAGCATATAAAGATCTTCCTTAATAAAACCAAGAGAAAATCATTGTTGACATCAATATGATGCATAGGCCAAGAATGAGCAACTGCTACTGCCAAAAAGACTTTGACAATAACCAACTTAGTGACATGAGAAAAACTCTCTATGTAGTCTTCTCTTTCAACCTGGTTATAACCCTTAGTTACTAACCTTGCTTTCCATTTGTCAATAATGCCATCAGACAAAAATTTTATCCTATAAACCCATTTAAAGCCTATAGGTTTCTTGTTTAGTGAAAGGTCAATAATTGTCTAAGTGTCATTGGATTCCAAGGCTATAAGTTTTTAGTCCATAGCAGTAACCCACAATGGATCAATCTTAGCCTACTTATAATTAGTAGGAGTAGTAAAATTAGATAAATTGTTGACAAAATGTTATTCAGTAAGGGATAAGGAAGATAAATAATAAGGTAAAGGGTTAATGGGATACATGGTGGACTGGTCAGTAATGACAGCTGTAGAAGTAACAAAAGTTTGTAAATTTGTGACATAATCTTTCAGCCAAGTAGGAGGATTTTTGGGTCTAGAATTTTCCTCAAAACAGGTAAAGAAGATATAAGTAAATAGGTATGAGAGGAAACAGGTAAAGGTGGAAAACTAGAAGAAGGAAGTGATGATGAAGGAGTAGATGCAGGAGGAAAAGAAGACACGAAATTAGGTGATAAAGAAGGAACAACAGAAAGTGAAGGAATTGAATGAGTTGGTGATGCAACAGAAATAGGTGTAGAATGATGAACAAGAACAAAAGAAATAGGCTCATTAAATTAAGGTAAAGGAAGAACTAATGTAGCAAGGATAAGAGAAGACTGTAAATTTTGATTTTTATAAGGGAATATAGTTTCATGAAAAATAATATCCCTGGAGGTAAAAATAGTTTTATTTTCCAAAATCATAAACCTTGTATGCCTTCTAAGAGGAGGCATATCCAAGGAAAAGGCACTTGAAGGCTCTTTGATCAAACTTAGTTTTAAAAGGAGAAACATTTGTAGCAAAACACAACGAACTAGACACCCTTAAAGAAGAGTAATCTAGTGTAGTACCATAAAGTTGTTTATAAGGTGTATGCCATTTTAGAAGTGAAATGGGCAGTCTATTACTGAGATAAGTAGCAGTTAGAATAGCATTTCCCCAAAAAGTAGTTCGTAAACTAGAATGAAAAAGTAAAGCCCTTACAATGTTAAGTAATTGCATGTGTTTCCTTTTAATGACACCATTTTGATGTGGTGTGTAAGAGAAAGATCTTTGATGCACTATCCCTTTTCTCAATAAAGAAATTATAACAATGAGCATTAAGAAACTTTGTGCCATTGTCAGATCTAGCAATTTTGACCTTGGCACCAAATTGATTATCTACCATAAGAACAAATTATTTGAGAAAAGTAAAGGTTTGAGACTTATGTTGCATCAAGTAAGTCCATAAGGTTCTAGAATGATCATCTACTATAGTTAGAATGTAATGGCAATTGGTTAATGTAGGGGTTTCGTAAGGACCCCAAAGATCCACATGAATAAGTTTAAAAGATTTGTTAGCTTTTATGAGTAGTTAGTGGAAAAGTTAGTCTGGTTTGTTTAGCTAGAGGGCATACTTCACATGGTATGATGTTAGTAGAATCTAAAGCATAAGGCAAGGTAAGGTGAAGCGTAGTAGTTATTGAAGTGTGTCCTAATCTAGCATGTAGAAGATCAAAGGAAACTAAACTATTCACTTTATTTAAGCTAGCAACATTATTACAAACAGATTGAATAGTTAAAGCATCATTATAATGTTTTGGATAGCAAAATTTAGGAATACCAATCAAATGTCTAAACTGATTGAGTGTGGAAGGATCAAAACTGATATTGTCAAGTATGTACAATCTTGCAACCACTTTCCCAACTACAATTACTTTCTCAGTCCTCAAGTCCTGAAACAAACAAAAATAGGATTCAAGAATTACTCTTATGGGTAATTTAGAGGTTAATTTGCTAACAGAGAGTAAATTGAAATGGAAATCTAACACATAATAGACATTTGGCAAATGAAAAGCTGAGGATAAAGAAATTGTACTAGTTTAATTAACTTTTTTAGTAGTTTTATTAGGTAAGGTAATTGTTATATGTTTATTAGCTGTAGTAAGAGCAAGAAAAGTGGAATTGGTAAAACACATAAGATTAGAAGCACCAGAATCCACTATCCAAAAGGTTTTAGTTAAAAAACCAAAGCAAGTGAGATTTAAATGATGAGTTGTACCTGCATAGTTGGTATAGGTAGCAAATGTAGTGTTTACTAGATTCTGATTTTGTATGTACTTTTGGATTTCTTTATGAACAGTAGTAGAAAATGTATTGTCATACATATTAGGATTGAGATTTTCAGCATCTTCATTCTAAGCATCCAAAGGAGTATTAGTAACATGAGCAACCACAACCTTAGCTCCAAGCTTGAATTTAGCCTTGTGATCATCCTGATTCCTCTTTTTCTTTAATTCATCAAACTAATCAGGATATCCATGAATTTTAAAACAAGACTCCTTTGTATGTCCAAATCTGTTGCAATGATCACAATATTAATCTCCTTTGGCAACAAAACCCTTATAATTTTATGGTCTAGCAAAATTATTCCTAGGATCATAGTTCCTAACCATTAAAGCATTATTATCAACAAGCTTCACAATAATATGAACATCTCTTTGTTTCTCAATTCTCAAAGCCATAAAATATGCTTTATTAACTGAGGGCAAAGGATCCATCATTAAAACCTAGTTCCTATATTGATCATAATATTCATTAAGTCCCAAAAGAAATTGCATCAGCTTATACAAATTTCTTAATTCAGAAGCAGTCTTAGTATATCCACAACTACATTAAAAAAATAGGCATCGGAAAAGCTCATTCATCTCATAATCTTTTAAGTTTAGTGTAATAACTAGCAACTCAGAGATTACCTTAGCTTAAACTATAGATTTCTCTTTGGATTTGATAAATTAGAGGTTCATTTCTCTCTCTAAGACGTTCCTCAATTTCATCCCACAATTCTTTAGTTGTTCTTGTAAAAATAAAGCCATCTACTAGATCTTTCGATATAGAATTGAGGATCTATGAAGTAACTATGAAATCATCCTTCTTCTATTGCTCATGATTTGGAGATCCAGCCTTAAGCATCTGACAATTTCCATTAATGAAACCAAGTTTATCCTTATCTCCTAATTCTATGATCATATATCTACTCCATTATAAGTAGTTTCTTTCATTTAGAGTTGCACTCACCAAGACAATTCTTGGATTATCATATCCATGTAACATCAGAGGATCACTATAAGTATGATCATTCGAGGCTCTTGCATTATTAGCTTCAAAATTCTGACTTAGTGCATCTTCCATTTTCAAACAAAAACTTAGATCTATTAGCAACAAGCAATTATCAATAGTGTATGTAAAGAAATTTTATGTATCAGGCTAAGATTTACTCTGATACCATGTAAAGAAAGCTTAAAGAAGAGAGAAAGTTTTGATAGTAGAGAAGAAATAAAATTAAGTGAATTATCTAGATTTATTGAAGAAGAAGCTAACATGTTCTTAAATACTCAGTTATAGCTTCTATGAGAAGCTACATCAATTGCCAACTCAGCTAAGGTCTAACAGAACTACTGACAGCTTTCCTAACAAGTTTACTAACTTCTAGACTAATATCTAATTACTAGATTAACTACTAATTACATTTAATAAATATAACAACCATATATTTTATATTTTGATATTGTTGTTATTTGTCCAATTAATTTCAAGATTTGAGCCTCAAATATATATAACAAATAACGAAATAAACTTACAGTTCCAAAAAAGCATCAACAATAACATGTAAATAAATCCTAACATATTTAGATGGTTAGTTTCATTCAATAACATAAATGAAAATTTTCCAAAAAATAGTGCAACCAATTACTGCAACTCACTTTATGTTAGTTAGATTTTCCTTTACAAACAACACCTAACTAAAACTGAAAATTGTAAGCTCTTCTATTAAAAATTAGTATTCTATAACAATTTAAATAGAAAAATGACAATGGAGGTTTTCTTTCAATTTGCAATTCCCATAAAGTGAAATGAAATTGAACTAGAATGATGTCATTCTCATATAGAATTAGGTTGTGAATTACTATGAAACAACAATTCATTTAGAATTTTTGCCCTACCAACGTGGATTTGAGGTGTCCAAAAATCCATGTTAGCCCACTTACATAAAGTCTACT
This sequence comes from Codiaeum variegatum, assembly GCA_948294925.1. Taxonomy (NCBI): domain Eukaryota; kingdom Viridiplantae; phylum Streptophyta; class Magnoliopsida; order Malpighiales; family Euphorbiaceae; genus Codiaeum; species Codiaeum variegatum. The sequence goes on from CAOJBK011661509.1 coordinate 10,907, forward strand.
TGCAAAGTCATTAGAATCTAACAATAGATTGGTCATGAATTGAGTCTATGCTATATTTGAATTGGGTTATGAAAGTGAGATATTTTTATATGAAAAATAAAAGGTGGGCCTATTTATAAAATTATGAGCAAAGTTGAGGCTTTTTCTATTAAAAATTCTTATCAATTTATAATTTTAAAATTTTATTTGCTCTGGCCCTAATAATTATTGCTCTGACAATAGAAACACCTAAAATCAATTTTAATCAGTAAAAATCAGTTTAATAAAATAAGTTCAGTAAAAATCAATCTTAATCAATAAAAATAATTTCAGTTCAGCAAAAAATAGTTGAAGAGAACAGGGTCTATGCATTCATATATGGAAACTAACCAACATATGTTCATATATCAAATGAATGAACAAAAATCTTTTTGACTTTTTACTAGAAATTGGGGGGAAAATACTAATTTCAATATTCTACATATTTTTTTGAAAAATTAAATTGAATTTTATCAAGTCCCTCACTAATACATTATTCAAGCAAGAAGAGAATTGCACTCTTGTAAATCAAATATAGAATAAACAACTTCGTTAAGCAATGAGTTGCCTCATGCAATGATCTATTAACAAAAATACTTGACATATAATGATCTAATAAAGTTTTCTGTAAAAGAATCTAGAAGTGATTTTTTAATTTTTTTAAAAAAGTATATCTTTTATCTAATTGTAGAAAACTTAGAGTAAAGTTCAAAGAAGAAAATGAATTAATTGAAACTAACTCGAGGATGCCATGAAGAACACTCTCTTATATATAAAGCTAATACATATAACTAACTACACATTTACCAATGCTCTAACAAACTATTACTGACTAGGAAAGAGAACAACTAAACCTGAAACTAACCTTATAACATACTAGTAAAATAAATAAAATGACTTGGTTGTGAGTAATGAGTGTAACATCCCCCTTAAGATGGAGGCTGATCAAGATGGAGCGGACCCATCTAAGAAAAAAGTTCATGGTGTTACTTAGCAGATAATTGTTTGGTGAAGACATTAGTGAGTTGTTGCTTAGCATGGAAATAAGAAGGCCTTATAAAACCAGATTGAAATCGATTCCTCATTATAAGACAATCTGTATCCAAGAGCTTTGTCCTTTCATACAAGACAAAATTGGCTATAATGTGGATAACAAATTGGTTGTCATAATGTAAGACAATAGAAAGGTCCAGATGAATCTGGAAATCTTACAACAAATTAGAAAGATGTTGAAGTTCACATTTTATTGTTGTCATACTTCTACACTCAGCCTCAGCGGAAGATTTAGAGATTGTAGGTTGTTTCATTGACTTTTAAGAAATGAAAGAACCCCTAAGTTTGACACAAAACCCTATTAAAGATTTCTTAAAAGTGGGATAAGAGGCCCAATCTACATCATAGAATGTAGTGAGACCTATAGAAGGTTTAACAGGGTAAAAATTCTAAGGGAGTGGGTTCCTTTCAAGTATTTAAGACCATGAAGAGCACAATGCTAGAAGAAATCAGAAGGATGCTGCATAAACTGACTAAACTGCTAAGGATAGTAAGAGAGGTTCGGTCTTGTAAGATTCAAGTAGAGAACCTTACCCATTAAGCTTCTATACCTTTCTGGATTAGAGAATGCAGGACTAAAAGTATCATGGAGCTGGAGTCTAGAAGGTGAAGGCATTGAAACAAGCTTGGCTATATCCAAATCATGGTAAGAAATCAAGTCTAAGATGTACTTTTGTAGATTAATAAAGAGACCTTATTTTGATATGGCCATTTCCAAACCTAAAAAAAAATATTTTGCAAAGCCCTTAATGGTAAAATTATAATGTAAAAATGACTTTAAATACATGGCCAAAGCATCATCTACATAGATGACTAAGGCAAGAAAGTGACCATTAATAGACTTTATAAATAAACAAGTGTCATAACTAGATTACTGCAGACTAAAAACATTTAATTGAGCAGTCTATGTTGCTTAGCAAAAGGATATATATCACAAACAAATGTATTAGTATTATTATTACATTTTGATATAGGTAAATGCTTTATTGTATCATTAGAAGCATGCCTTATTCTAAACTATATCAAAAGAAATATTAAAAAAATGTCCAGATTTGACAATAAAAGCAACTTAGATTTGTAGAATTGATATTTTGCAATAATATCTTACTAAAGCTAGAAGCAGTCAAAATTTAGAGTTTGTTATGCAAATGTGCAACAACAATGACCTCATTACTCTTCAAGTCTTGAAGTGCACAATGAGTGTCAAGAATATGAATCTTAAAAGGATAGGTTTGAGTTAATTGGCTAACAAATAGCAAAATGAAGTTAAAACTTAGCACATGTATGACATTTGTGATTGCAAAGGTATAATGAAAACCATATTAAATGATTTTATTAGGTAAATGTATAGTTACATCTTATGATAAGGTCAACATGATTTGAAAAACATATTTTTTTGGTGTCATATGATTTGTAGCACCTGAATCTACTAGCTAAAAACTTTCTAAATCAAAATCAAAACAAATTAATGAAATTGCATGAGTTATATTATAAACACAAGCAACAAGCATTTTATTATTCAATTTTTTGTACATTAAATCCCCTTGAATAAGTTGATAGTAACTAACAAACTATCAAAAGAAAAAATTACCAAAATGCTACAAAATCACCATTCTCCATTTAGAATCATAATTTAAGTTATAAAGAACCTTCCAATTAACCAACAAACTACTAAAAAGAGAATTAAAATTATTCTAACTTTTATCTTTAAAAGTGCTATAAAACCAATATCCCATTTTGAAGCAAAAGACTTAAAATATTTTTGCTTTTTAGATCTATTACGGCCCCTAACATTCGAAGGAAGTGTTAACCATATCACTCATCTCCTATAGCTAGAGGAACAAAGGTATTGCTAAGATTGACAATACCTTTTTTCCTTTCCATGAAAGACTTTGATGAACAAATAAAATCCTCTGTAGCCACTGAAGGTCCCTTCCTCTTCTCACACACCTCCCACTTCTTATGATTTTGTAATCCCTTAGAAAGTTGTAAAGAATTATCTTGACTCGCAATTTTCTTACTAATAATTTATGGATTCAAATTTATAGGATTTTAAATTTTAGTGTCAATTGCTACAGGAGTTGTAGCTTTAGGTTGCTAACTCTTTGAGTTGTTTCTTCCTAGACTCTGATTTCTCATGTCCAAGCCCTTTGCAATCTGAACATTTCACAGGCTTCCACTCAAACATAACCTATTGAGCAATCAAATCTCCTTTCTTATTCTTAAATAGAACCTCCTCAATTAGGCTTTGTCGAATATTCACATCAATTAATACTCTAACATAATTGTATAATTGTTTTTCCTAAGTTGTTTCCATAATAGGAGTTCCTATAAGATTAGAAATCTTACTAAGAGATGAAAGGCCCTAGTATTAAAGATTAAGGTTAATAAGTCTTACTCATATAGGAACTGACTTTTATTTCAAGCTTGAATTTGCTACAATCTTCAAACCATATCATGATGATTAGAAGTCTCCTATGAAATTGATATATCGCAAAATGCAAAATTTTGTCACGAGACTCTTCACCGTGAAAGCAAACTATATAAACAGTATTCTTCATTTGTATTGTGTCAATTCCATTTTTCCTTCAAATTCGCTTGAGAAATCCCCCCAAAACATCTCCTAGTGGTCTAACTTCATAAGACAAATATTAAATCTTATATTGAACATCATCACAATCATTTCCTCCAACTAATCTACCTCCTTCACCTCAAGAGAAACATAACTTAACTTACAACTTTTTTTTTAATCTTGGAAATATCAAAAAACTTTAAAGGATTCATAAAAGTACCTCGAGCATTTGTTATAACTGGAATCTCCTACAACTTAGTGTGCTCTTCCCATTTCAATTTTGATGGACCACCACAATTGAAAGCAACATCTCTTTCCTTAAATTGATGTGAGACACCATTTTCTAGCAAGATTTGTAGATTAAGAACAATTCTCTCTGAGACTGGACTATTAGATCCTAAGCATTGATTGAACTGAGTAAAGATTACCTCCTTATGCTTTTCAACAAATTTTGTTCTGGTGTTTAGCTAACGATCGCCCCTTTCTCCCTACTGGGAGGCACATGATAGAAGAGTGTACTAAGAGAAAAATACACCCAACCCTAACAACCCATTTGATTAGAGAAAGTTTTTTGATAAATTAGAGTTATCACCTATTTCTAACGAAGTATTTTATTGAATGACCTAATTGTATAATATAATGAATATATGGAACTAGATAGTTGTTTTTTCGAAAAAGAGAGATTAAAGAGCTATGTTAGACAAACTACAAAGGCTAAATAATATTGCACCCAATATTTTTTTACATATTAATAGTCAAATTGACATCTGGGTGTAATCAATGTTTTAAAAGCGGGTTCAACTGGCTAGTTGAACTGAAAATCAGAGGTCTAACCAATCTGATTATTATTTAAAAATCGAATTTGTGTTTGAATCAGATTAGACATGAAAGAATCGAATAAAATTGGTCGAACCAAGAAAAAATAGAAATCGTTAAACCGAAATAATTATTTAAAAAAAATAAAAAAAAGATTTCCAAAAAATCCATAAAAAATATTTTAGTACCAAAACTATTATTTTTCTTTTTAAAAAAATGTAAAATTTTATATTATTATATTATATTTTAAAACTCAATATAAGATAAACACTTTAAAAATTATATTATATAAAATTAATAAAAGTTATATATATATATATATATATACATGTATATATATATATATATGTATATATATATATATATATATATGTATGGAGAGAGAGAGAGAGGTTAGACCGAAAATTAAATCGGTTGGACCGGTTGAATCATGATTGGTTCTCTTCACTCGTTGGATGACCGGTCCAATCTGTAAAAACAATGGGTGTAACCAGGATGAGATGAGCCGCACAAGATCTCAGCTCTCTTCAGCAGGGTGTCAAAATGGAATTCCCAAAAACAGTTCCGCCTAGACTACCTTAGCGGATCAACTTGGAAAGCAAGTATGATGCCTCCAACAAGAACAAGAAGAACCCCAAAGGTCTAAAGCTCTATTTTCTTTTTTTTCTTTTCACTTACGTTCTCTGCCCTCTCATTTTCCCTCGTTTTCTCACTGCATTTTCACATTTTCTCTTTCCTGCGAGAAAATTTTACATTTTACGGGTGGGACTGAAACGCATTCATGCTGCATTGGACTCCCTGCGCCCGATGGGCTTCCCTGAACTTATGATTCGCAGAACTGTTAGAAACCTCCTCAAGGTAAACACGCAAACAAAATAATTGCATACAAAATGCATTTGTTTCTGAGAATATGCTCAAGATGAAAGAAAGTAACTTTCATATAAAGGGTAAAAAAATTAGACTTTTCCATAAAGGAAAAAGCAGTGAAACTTCAAATTGTGTCTATGTCTTTCACTACCTGTTTCGTGGCTGAAAATGTTGGAAATTGATTAACTTTCATCCTGTTTAATAATTTAAGAGTCTGTCTATAGCTTCTGTTTGCCTGGCGAGAAAATTTTAGAAAAGGGTAGAAAATTTATTCTATTGTGTTTGATCGATATAGCAATGCTTTAGGTACCTTGGTATCATGAAATTAGAATGGAATGGAATGTAAAAAGTGTTTAGTTTTTTTTTTTTAAAAAAAAAAACAGAGCAGTAAAATTCATACTTATAATTCAAGGGCTTGTTTCTGTTTCAGGCATATGGTGGAGATGAAGGTTGGAGTTTTTATTGAAGAATGTGGTTACAGGCTTGTCATCGATTCTATTATTGAAGAGCAGGAGACTTCTGAGAAGGAAATTAATGAACCAAAATTATTGTAAAACGGTGATCCTAAATTGTTGATAGAGCATGGAGGATCACAGGTGAAATAAAATTTTCCCCTTTTTTTTAATGTCTATTTATTTTCCCTATGTATGTTTTGAAGTATTTGTTGAGGAAATGTAGTGCTCTCGAAGGAAAAAAAAAACATTAGAGAAATAGAGAAAGGATCGAATGAAGTTATGTGATGTAAACTTGTTGTGACTTTGAATCTAATTGGTCTCTTAAAACCATGGAAAAGACAAAATTTTGAATCTAAGTTAGAGCACAGCATGGCAGGTTGGGGAATAAACAAACCAGTTGATATTAAAAGACTTTGTAACTTATTGTTGATTCTCAATCTAAGTTAGGTTTATTTAAGGCTTGCAATTAGAAGTTGTGATTTAACTATGGGTTTGTGGTATGTTCATGCTTGTTTCTTATTACTCAATGCACCAACTAAACTGCTCATCTCAAGGAGGGGATAAAGATATGGTTATAAATGCTAAGCTAAGGTATACGAGGAAAGAAAAAAAGGCTAACCATTTCAACTAGTAAGCTTTGTTTGAGAGTGAGATTTAGTAGATTTATCTTTGCTATTACTTGAATCCAATGCCTAAATTGTCAAGAAGAGGCAGTCTTTTCCATATTTTCCATGCTAATTGGCATATAGAAATCAATTGTGTGGAGTGTTGTACATGCTTATATTCACTTAACCTATGCCAAAACCTTAAGGTTTTGAATTTTGCAGGTGCTTGGTTATAACATCTAGTATGCAATTAGTTCATAATGTTCAAAATATATTGATGTTAAGATGTTGATTTGTCAAGAATAGGAGTTATTTGCACCAATGGTTACTAATCATTTTTTTACTGTGTTTTTATCATTGTTTCTTTCTTGTGCTTGATATTAGTTTATATGTTATTCCTTTGCTTACTGAATCATCATTGTATAGTAATGGACATGATTATTAGAATTTATTGAGTTAGACAAATTCCTATTTTTCTATAGTTTCAACAAATGTTCCAAATTCCAATTTTATTTTGTTTTTTGAAGGGAGCCAATATTCAAGATAAAATTGAAGCACAAGTTCAATCCTCTAATGATATTGTCAGGCAAGTTCAGCTGCCAAATATTGAAACCCCATCACCACCAAAGAATTCTGCACAAGTATTGTTAAACTAATAAAAAATAAAAATAAGAAATGAAATGAATAGTTAAAATGTGGGGAAGAAATCTCACATTGGAAAAATACATAAATGTTTTAGAGTATATATAAGATTGGGTTTACCTACCTCAATGACTAGTTTTTGAGGTATGACTCTTCTATGACTATATATATTCTAATCATTTCTACATGGTATCGTAGCGGTACTGATTCCTGGGATTCCTGACATGTGAGCGATATTCCCAAGTGGCTCGAGATGAGACCACCTTATGCTGTCAAGTGTCAACTAGGCTGAACCCGATAAAAATTACCCAGTTGCCACTTGAGGGGAGTGTTAAACCAATAAAAAAATAAAAATAAGAAGAAATGAAATGAAGAGTTAAAATGTGAGGAAGAAATTCCACATTGAAAAAATACAAAAATGTTTGAAGGTATATATAAGA
>CAOJBK011661631.1:0-12560 GCA_948294925.1 Codiaeum variegatum
AATCCTTTGTTAGAGGTGCTGATCAAAATTGTTTTGCGCTAATCATTTCATTTATTTATTTGTTTCTGCTAGTTTAGTGTGGAAGGTGATGGAAGTTTGCTTTCAGATTCTGGTTCAAGAAAAGAGGCTTACACAGAGAGAATTATTTTACAAGTTGCTTTGTGTTTCACCTGATTATTTCTCATCTCAGTTGCAGGTTAATAGGACAATCCAAGGTGTCTCTCTTTTCTCTTCTTAAGCAGATGGATTCGAAATTTTAAATTTGGTTAAAACTCATGAATTTCAACAAATTCATGAAATTAAAATTTTGCATGTCCTAGTTTTTCAAATCTTTTTTTTTTTTAAGGTTTTGTAGTTTAATTTTTCAAACCAAACAAAGGACTGAATTACAGTCCATAAATTTTGTGATTTTTATCACTGAAATCTATCATATCAAACAATGTCTTGTTCTTCTTAATTAATTGTTTAGAATACTCGTAATAATTTCTTTGTATTTTCCATAGATGTTGTAGCTTTTCTTTCGGTGTAGCCGTTACAGTCTTGGAATCATGGCATCTAGCAGAGGAGTTATTGCTGGCCGCTTGTTGCTACAGGCACTTGATTTTATTTCGTTCTATTAGCTCTCTAATTCAAAACTCATTGATTCAAGCACCTAATTTAAGAATTGCCATTCTGTTCTCTAACTGGAAGTCTATATATAGCTCCATTTCACCTTGTATTTCCTTTATGTGATACGAGCCTAACCAAGAGATTGTGGATCCTCTGGGTATGCCATTTCTGATGACTTTAATTTATTAGACAAATTGGTTATCAAAACGGATGATAGGTACATCATTGTGGTGGAGAAGGTAATTGTCACGTATTATTATTATTATTACTTTCCAATTTTTAAAGAGTAAGGATGCATTTGATAGACTTTAAGGAGAAAAGAAATTAAATTAAATTAATTTTTATTATTTAGTTTACAATAAAAGAGGATAAATGAGAGAAAATATAAAAAATGTTAATTTAAAATACTCTAAAATATTCCAATTCAATTTTGGAGAGAAATTCTATTAATTTTTATTTTTTAATTAAAATAAATTAATTTTATCTTCTTTTTTTTTTCCAATTCTTCTTATTCAAAATTAATACATTGGAACAATATAAATTAACTTAATTATTTTTCTTTTTTTTTTCTTTTCTCTTCATTTCTCTAATTTAGTTTTTCCTCTTTTCTCTTGTACAACTAGTGCACCAACAGAGGGTAACGGAATGTAATGTTATAGTGTAATAATGTAATACAGTGCATTTCTAATTTAAAGTCAACTGAACTATACCTGATAATCAAAGTTTTGCAGCACGCAATATTTCAGCGGTTGGCAGAGGATCGCATATTCAATCAAGATTCCAAGCATTCTCATTACAGCTAAAGGTTAACCTGACATTGCCACAAGGTATGCACTTGAAATTCCTAGAAAACGGAAACAAAATGAGAAAAGTTCATAAAGGCTACTAGTTTTAGCTTCATTTCATATTTATTGTAGGTTTCTTCTTCACTGAATGAGCCGCTCTTTCCCTGAATTGCCCATTTTGGCACTGGTTGACTGGTACAAGTGATTCACTCTTGTCAATTGTTGTATAGCAAATTACTGGTTGTGAAAATATTTCCTTGAATTTATAGGAATCCGGCAGACTTAGCCACAATGTGCACCTTCAAATTCGGAAGCATTGGGATTGGGTCTAGAAGCATACAGATATGGTGCTTTCTTGTCTTGCTGCTCTCATCCTAAATCTTACCTTCCTGTCTCCTTGACATTTGTGCTAAAAAGTGTATTAACAGTTTCTTCCTTTGTTCAGCATGTAACGTGAAGTGGATAGGACCGCAAGGGGGTGATCTATCCTTAATACCTGTAGTATCATTAGTTCCATTGAAGCCAAAGGACTTGAAGATTGTTAAAAGCTTGATGGCTTCTGAGATTTTACCGGTACAGTTGGAGTTTATCATCTTGCTCCTAAATTTTTTTCAGAGTGCCATAAAAAATGACGCCTTAAACAATTTCTTCACTTTTCAACAGGAGGGCCACAAGGAAGAATTAGCATTAATGGTTCAAAGCAGAGAGAGCAGAAATTGAGGCTCTATTCTTCAATGGATATGATTATCTAGGAAAGTACATAGCTAAGAAAATTGTGCAAGCCAACTACATTTAGCATCAAGACACCATACTGCATTGAGACAAGAAAATTCTGCCCTAACATTGGTGGTACTGAGAACACTTATTACTACTAAGGCTTTCCATGACATGTGCTAACCATAAACTTTAGTAGAAATCATAAAGAGCAAGCATCATTTACTTCACGCGCAGAAAAGAAAAGGATTTTAAAAAATATAGAATGCACTCATTAGTTCTCAAGCTTGAAGATAAAGGTTCATTAGAATAAGAACAATCTCATATGCAGTTATTACCAGTTTTTGAAAAGAAGCATGCACATGCTATTGGTCACTAGAACTGCTAATGAGAAAACGATCAAAATGAATTCATTCAAGCACAAAATCTTTACTAGATCCTCTCATGCAATACTCGAACAAAATTGTTTCAATAATTATTATGTGATACAATTCATCCTATCATCACGCAACGAATGCTAACATGATTAGGGAATATACTCCAACTATTACAATGAATCCAATCAATGCATGGTATGTAGATACGAGTGTAAACCAGTCTCAGCACCTGCAATGTACAGGCCAGCACAGACAACTGAATTTCTAACCAAAATTTCAGCCTCTCCTGCGCAAAAGACTCACTCTCTTTCTGTCTACAGAGAATTTCTGACTACCTTCCAGCTGCAAAAAGTCACAACAATAGCTTCAAGGCAAGGCTTATTAAGGTGGGCAGCCAAAAAAAAAAAGATAAAATTTGGTGCCTCTTTTGTTAAAATAAAAAATGCACCTAATTTGATGAATATTCAGCCAAAAGTACTTTAGAAAAATAATAAGTAAAAAGTCAATGGCAAGAAAGAAGTAATCAGGATGAAATGAAAAGAATATGACATCTGCTTGTAAAAAACAGCCGTATATGAACGTTACCTTTCTTTTCAAGTAATCAAGAGCATCTCTCTTAGAAGAAAAATTGGAAAAAACAGGAGAATGTTCTTCAAGAAGAACTTTCAGCTTTTTTAGCTTCAATGACTCCCCTGGTATCTGCAATGATCAAATTGGTTAGAAAGACAACCATATAGTTTCATAGTCATATGTAACTAGCGATGTTGCAAGCCACACCTGGCGTAGAAGCTGTTTACACAACTTTTTTAGTTTCACTTTTTGTTTATCAACAACTTCAATTTCTGGAGTGTCATCACGCTTTCGTTTTGCCAAGGAGCCAGAATTGGTAGAATCCTCATTATTAACCTTTTTTTCAACAATAATTTCTGTTGCTGGAATACCATTCTGCTTTTCCTCTTCTGAGGAATCAAAATCAACCAAATCCATGTCATCAGCAGAAGAATGTTCGTCGTCACTGTCCCCAAAAGTTGTCTTTTTACCCTGGAAACGGACACCAGCTACTTTCTTTGGTAGACTCTTAATGCCCAGTCCTTGCTTTCCAGCTGTGGCACTATCCTGGAAGCAGAAAAAATTGCACAAATAAAGTCTGAATTCTGCATTGTTTGCCCTCTCCTATACCTTGTTACTTTTAACATGCAATGGTCAAAATACAACCTTTTCTCAAGACATGCATTGCGATTTGCATCATTTTGGCAATTTTAATAAGGAATTATAGAAAATCAAAAAGTAAGCATATGGTAAAGGACTGACACATATATTGATTTGATACGTATTTTTTTACAACCAATTATAATTACAAGTATTCAATCAAAAAACCTAACCAACAGGAAGGGAAATTTTCAAAGAGAGAATTTGGAAGGCAGCATACTTGGACAAGTTTGTAAAGGTTCTCTTGATCTTCTTCATGAAATGCAGTCCTCTCATTGCAATTTAGAGCATGTCTGGTTTTGTTAGATTTCTTTTTAGTTTGAGCTCCAAGTAAACCTCCTGAGACAAATCCCAATTCATAGCCCCACCAATCTGGAGAAATCTCTGGAACTTTGCATTCTGTGACAAGGTATTGATGTTATTTCTCAATCAACAAGAAAAATGATATCCACCCCACAGCCAAATAGTTATAGTTACTGAAAAACCTCAAGGATTTATGGGCATATTATTACTGGAGAAAATATATGGTTATATGATGAGGAGATATGTATCAGAAATCAACATTTGGTCAAAAAGAAAATAATTATATTTGATCATAGTGAATTACTTTGTACCACCAAGAACATAAATTAACTCATTTAGTAAATTAAACCTAGAGACAAAAAAGATAAAGCTAGCTCCAAAAAAAAGTTGAACATAATCTCATGCACCATGAGTTATCAAATTGATAACTTCTGGGACAAAGTATTCATTCAAATTAATCATATGATATTACATTACCAAAAAAAACATCATTCTTTTAATTGTCAAGTAAAAGGTAAGTTATCAAGCATAACAACCTGCTTTGGCATCAAACACTGATTAGCTTGAGGGCTTTAAAGCTAGAATAGATGACAGATGCAACAATAGTACAACTATACTAAGAGGTTGTTTGAATTGTGGGAGTGTGTGAAATCTTGAGAATGTTCACAATTCTGATAATGTAAAATGCATTGAGCGTTAAAACATCTTATTTGGTATAAAAACAAAATTCCATTGTTGTATAGCATTTTTGTAAATAAAATAATATTGTATTAGTAAAAAAATGAAAGAACATTACATTCCCACCTTTTATATGTGATTTTAAATCTCATAAAAATGAGGAACTGTAAAACCCATTGATTGTTTGAAATCCATAAGTCGTGCAATCTCAAAAACAAAACAAACAAAAACAAAAAATAAAATTTAACATAATTCATAAATTGTTTAAGTTCTATCGTTTGAATCTCAAGCCAAACGCCTTTCAAGAAAATCTAGCTGCAATATTGTTTTATGCAAAGATATGATTCAATCAAATGATAAAAAGAAATGCCATCATCAATAATTTATATATATATATATATAAAACCTCTCTAAATTAATATGACATGTAACAAAAAATAATTTTAATTAATAGAAGTTATTAAATTATAAAATTTTTACATTTTTAATCATATTATTTATTATTTGTAAGTTATAATAAATTTGATATATATTTTTAAAAATTAGGTGTAAGTATTATCTATAATTTTTTTTAAAAAAAAAAAAGTAATATACATTTCAAAAAATAGATATAAATGTAATTTGCATTTCCTATTGAAAATTTAATACAAAAAATAAGAAAAAACTTATTATAACTTATAAAATTTAGAAATGATGATAAATTGGATATTATTTATTCACATATTTTTTCATTATATCTTTAAAATCACATTTATTATGTAAGTTATAAGATATTACGAAATATATAATTCAAAATTATTACAATTAGAAAAAAATAAACTAATTTAGCTATATAATTTTTTAAGAAACATAATTCTATTAATTAATAATTCCACTAAATTTTTTAAATTATTATATTAATTATTAGATAATGGAAATATTAATTTATGTACATGGAACGGAATAGGTTCCATAAAATTGTATTAAATATTGGAGGTTATTAATTTATAAGATATCAATTTAGAGAGGTTTTACTGTATATGCATATATATAGTATTCATATACTTATATTTTCACCTGTAGGATAAAAGGTCTCAAATGCCTCTCCAGACTCGGCTTCGTTTTCTACTTCAGGATTTGTTTGGTATGACTCCTCAACCTTTTTGACCTGCATAAAAGAAATGCTATAACAACCAGCAATTTACTTGGAACCTTGTATCAGCCAGAACTGAACTAGAAACATAAAAGGAAACTCCAAGCCTTCTTCAGAAGAGGAAAAGGAACTGGGTGATCTAAGAGCAGGCATTTGCTCAAGCTTTCCAATGCTTTTAGATTGAAGCATAAGCATATCTAATGCAGGTGTGAAAAATTATTGATGGAAATTCTAATGAACAAATCGATATCCAAACCAGTAGAATGTTGCTACAACTTGCCAGGAAGTTTTCATGATAATGATAATCATAACTAAACTTCTACATGTTATTTACTGTTTCTATACCAATGCAAACCTCAGCACCTAAACAAAAACAAAACCAAACAAGTAGATAAAAATCGCAACACTTGCAAGGAATAGGATATTTAGAATTTTTTGAAATTGAGTTTTGAACTTTCATCAGACAATCCATATTTTGAATGAAACTAACAAGTAGCTTTTAACATATTACTAACTATTACAAATACGATGTACAAATAAATTGCATATAAAACAAAAATAACTTACAAGAATTCCTTCAAGATCTTTCAAAGAATATGCAAGGACATGCTTCCCTCTCTCTCTCTTTTTATATCTGACAATCGTCGGAGTGGAAAAGTATAAAATTAGTTAAACACCTAATACTTGACAAGTGATATACAGATTCTATTAAGTAATTATTTCACACAAAAAAAAACACCAAAAATTAGCTATGGTTGACAACACAGATCCCAAGCCAAAAAACCGATAGAAAATATATATATATATATATATATAACAATGCACCAACCTTCCTTGTGGCCGTGTAGCCTTAACAACCGGTTCTTTGATATCACTAGATAGATCAGCTTCTATTTTTTCTTCTGTATTATGCTTCTCAACAGCTGTTAGAAACAGATTCTATAATCAGCAACCACAATTATAAACTGAATACTAATTAATACATTATCTGAACCACAAGGAACCATACCTTCATCAGTTGTATGAGCTGCTTGCTGTTGATCAAATACAAACAAAGCAGGAAAAAAATCAGAATCAAATTGCTTAATAAACACTTTCACACATTACAGAAATCAAAGCTCAAATAGTTATGCTCAGCATACCACTTTCAGTTTTTTGAGAATACTATCAAATTGAGTAGTATCAAATGCCCAATTGTTCTGCTTCTCTACTCCAACACCTGTTCCAAATTTCATACACAGACAAATTCTATTAAAAACTATCTCCTCATTATCCATTCTCACAAACTGCAATCAACCAAACAGATCATAAAATAAAAATAAGCAGAACAGAACAAACATAATACAACAGAAAATTATAAAACGAATTTTTTAAAAAAAAAAAAGAGGACATGGAAGTACCAGCAGTGTCCTGTTTGTTTTTAACTCTAACGTATCCTTTGATCCCCTGCTTGTCTCTCCCTAGCCCCTCTCCTTCTTCCCATCCCTACAAATCACACGCGCGATTATCAAAATTAAATAACTAAACAGTGTACAAATATATTTTATATTTTAAATATAATAATACCATTTGTTTCATGAGACGGAAAGCAGGGGATGCTCTTGCGACGCCGACGTAGCAGAGAGGGGCTTCTGGTGCGGCCATTTTCGCCGCTTTCTTTGCTGCTTCTTCTTTGTTCTCTTTGTTTCGCCGGTGAGTTACAGCCGTATTCTGTTCGAGAAAGAGGAGGAATGAAGAGAGAAAAAGTAGTTTAGAGTGCGAGAGGCGGAAACCTAGACCAAGAGTGGAGAAAATCTATGGTGATTTTAGAGGGTTTTATGTTCGGTGGGGATGCAGGTATTCAGCGGTTCGGATTTGATCTGATTTGGGGATCCCAAATTGTGATTCTACTAAAGTCGAATTCTTTTCTGTCATCTTCTGAACGGCATCGTTTTTCTATTACCCTTGTATGGGAATCACAATGTGGCAGGCAGTAACATGTTATACCCAACCCGCCCCCTCTCAGCATCTCCTCTGGCCTTATACTCTACATCAGAGTATAGATAGCTTTTTGCTCCCCTCCAAACGATTAAAATTAGGGCTGAGCAGGATTCGAGACAAAAATTTGAAAATCTCTAAATCCGTTTTAAAAATCGGTGATTTCTAAAATTGAATATCTAAAACTGTCTTAATTTTTTTGAAATGGTACAGTTCGGATATTAATTTTTTTTTCAGTAAGGTTCGAAACGGATCTTTATTTCTGATGATATAAGACGGTTTGGTTTAGAGCAGATCGGATTTCAAATATATATATATATATAAACTTATTTTCATGATAAATAAAATTCTAATTATAATGCATATTCAAAATATGCACAGAAAATAAATCTAACATTAAATATATTTAAAACTCAACAATATAGCATATTTAAAATCAATAATTCAATAGATTTAAAATGCAATAATCATGCAAATTTAAAATCAATAATCCAACAGATTTTAAATGTAATAATCTAACTTATTCAAAATAAATTAAATTCATGATAGTTAAATTGACCAAACATAAGTTTCAGTTCATCAAAATCCTATTACCAACATAAAAAAAGAATAGCATCCTTTTAAAATCAACGATCCACAATGATCTTTAGTAAAACATGATCTATATCTTCAGGTTTTTGTATAACTTCTTCAATAAAGGAAGAACAAAATTAATGATAAAAAATAAAATAAAATCAGAATTATCAATGCACAAAAGAGTGAGTTGTCAAACCCCATTAAATTAAATTCAATCATACAACCCATAAAATAACAAAACACCCAAATAACTAACAAATAAAGTGTCTTGATAAGTATAATTTGGTTAATTATGAAATATCATTTCTCTTCTCTTACCTACATATCTATAAGAATGATATTCTCAATATATATATATATATATAAGAAGATCCAATGAGAACCAACTAAAATGAGAACTAAAAGAGAATTATAAGTCATTAGATCTTTTAATATTAAGAATAAATGAATGACTCAGATTTCAGCTTGTAAATCAGGTGGAAAAAAGAATGCTTAACAACACGATCTATCATTTTTCTTTTACTAATAGCCTACGATTTCTCACTGCAGCACAATCACCATATCTCAAAACAAATCGTAAATTCCAAATCAAGTTCACAATCTCAAATTGTAAATTCATGATTTCTTTTTTAATTTTTGAGCAAAAATTGATATGAGATCTCCTCCACTAATTTCAAGCTTATATAATAAACTCTATCTCACAATTGAAGCTCGTTTATCGCTGTAAAATTGCAATAAGGTATTTTATTTTCTACTGAGATGCCTAATTACATTTATTTGATGAAAATTATTGTAGTTGTTCTTAAATTTGTATGATATTAGAATATTAGGTTATTTACGTTTGTCTGAAAAATTGGCTTGATACCAATAATTTTAATTTTTTGGGGAATGTATTATAATTGGCTTGAGCATATATTCTTTGTAATTAGAATATTAATTGATCAATTATAATTTACATTTGGTTTCAATTTAGATTCAATTTCTGAAAAAGTTTAGTTTCAGCAGCATAAAGTTTGCTTTTAAAGTATTGAAAGTTTGATTTCCTTTAGTTATATGTTTTATTTCAGATTTTATAACTTTTGCATTTAATTTTAAAAAAAGTTTGATTTCACCATTTTAAAAGTTTATTTTCAGAGAGTTGAAAGTTTGGTTTCCTTTAGTTATACGTTTTATTTTAGTTTTTATAACATTTAGATTCAATTTGTTAAAAATTCTAATTTGAGCATCTTATAAGTTTGGTTTCATAATATCAAAAGTTTGGTTTCATTTAATTATATGTTTTATTTCAGTTTTTATAAAGTTTGATTCAATTTTTCAAAGATTTAGTTTCAGCAGTTTAAAAGTTTGATTTAATATACAAGTACTATTTCTTTAAAGACAACAACCATAAAAGAAAAATGGATGGATCAACAAGCGTTGAATCTACCACAGAAAATTAACCTATACAACCTTTCGCTTCAAGCTCTACTAACATTTCAACAATTGGTAAAAATTTATTTCCTCTTAACACCATAAGTAAATAATACTTTTTTATATAAAACAAACGTTTTATAGTTTCAAGCCATACTTTATGGTTTTTAAAACTGACTTTATATATAATATATGTTTTCTAATGTAGATATTGATACACAACAACTTTGCCACACCACAAGTTGCATCAAGTAAAGAATTTATTCCAATATGTGATGATAATTTGAAGCCAATTCGATGACTTATTTTTGACACAATTGATGATGAATACAATTTTTATAAAAATTATGGTAAAGCTTATGGATTCAATATCAGAAAAATCTACAGAAAAGAAAGCACAAGATGGCACTACAATTCTCAAAATATTTGTTTGTAGTAGAGAAGGAAAAAGTCAACAAACAATTCAGTAAGATATAGATATCAATGAAGATGAAAGTAACAATAATGAGAACAAAATAAGGCAAAGAAAGATACATAAAATGGAATGCAAAACACATATACTACTTAAAAATACTTGGGATTTGGAATATGATCAAAGGTATATCGTCAAAAGTTGGCATGAAGGACACAACCATCAATTTGCAACACTAAATTCATTACATCATATGGGGAACTCACTAAAATACATAAAAAATTTATAGTAGATTGCTTCAAAAATAATATTGGCTCTAAGAAATCGCATAAACTATATAAAGAGATAGCTGGTGGTTATGAAAATGTTGGGGCTACAGCACAAGACTTTCAGAACTTTCAAAGAGATTTGAAAGCTTTTATTGGTGATTCTGATGCACGGATGCTCATTGATAAATTTGCTAAAGAGAAAGATAAGTGCGATGCATTTTATTATGATACTTAGTCTAGATTCAACTGTGTTCCTTTAGTTGTGGCAAATTACTTACAAGCTAAGATGTGCTGCTCAAGATGCTTTGAGGGATTGATTGTTTCTTTCTTGCCTTTCCTTGAACTTGAAAATCAGTACCATATTTACAAACTTGACTTTAAAGAGCTCACAGCAAACAGGTCTGACATTCTTATCTCATAAAAGTTAAAATAATAATAATAATAATAAAGAAAAATTATTCTAGGTTTGATTTTTAGTTGCACTGAATTAAGCAACCAGTTGATCAACTAAATTTTACCAATGAGCCTTTGGTTCAATGGTGCTAGAGTCATCTTGAGGGCTGAAAGGTCTGGAGTTTGGTCCCAGTTAGAGCCCCTTTACCAGAAAAAATAAATTAAATTTTAATTTCACAAAAAGCAATATCTTTCCTGAGTTGTCATTAGGTGTAGAATAGAGTTGGGTGCTTACAACAAATTAAACCATGTCATGCTATATTTTGAGATGATAATTGTGTACTTCTTGGTTGATGGTGATGGAGTGACTAGTTTGAACCTGGGAGTGAGTGGTGGGGTGTGTAAAGATTTGTTATAAGAGAACACTTTGGGTAATTTCTCTGGTTTTCTAAAAATAATATATGCTATCTATACAAATACAGATCTCCAAGTAGCTCATGAGCATTTATTTTGGTTGTGTATGCTCTTATGACCCACTTTACTAATAGTTTTCTCCCCTTCAATGAGAAATTTAGAGTATTTGTCAAAGGGTAGACTTGAAAGCAGTAGTGGCAATGAAATGGAAACCTCAGATAGGTCAATTAACAACCTTTTATTATAATTTGGCTAGTGTACATTTACATAGTATACCGACTTATTGCTAATTGAAATAAACATGTAACTGTAGTCCAAAACTAGACACTCCCTCAAGCCTCTTGGACTTTGACAATGTACTGTCCCGTTCCAACCAAGCTATTCGTAGCCAGCTTCACTTTATAATATGCATGCATTTTCTCTTAAATAACTATTCAAATAATCTTGTATTTATTTGGCTTCCAAAAGTAAAATATGGTTTCTATGCTCAATTCCAATGGGGACTGAAACTAGCTGCTAAACTTTATTAAACGGGTCTTTTTAACTAGTTATTATCTGCTTTATATCAAATCCATCATATCTATTCTAGTTGGGAAATAACAGCTGATGGGTTTAATCGTGAAGCTATGAAGCACGGACACTTTTAAAAGGTTGGCGTATGCGTGTCGGACGCTCTGGGGACACGGGCACAGCGTACGGGACTATGCAAATATGTGTCCCCTCTTTTTTTTTTTTTTTTTTAATATGGGGACATGGCACAGACACGGTGGATACATGGCAGGGACACGTGGGGACACAGGAATTTTGAAAAAAATAGATTTTTTTTGTAAAAAACTCTTAAAACTTCTTAAAATATTACAAAAAAAAATGAAATCCTAAAATTTTTCTGGCTCAATATTTCATTTTTCAAAATAGAACTTTTATCAATCTCCTTCTCTCGATTTTGCTCTTTCTATTTTTTTTTTTTTTCAATTAGTTACAGTTATTTTAATTACATAAGTTGATAAATCATGAATTCTATTTATAATTTATATCTTTTAAATTTTTTATTATATATATATATATAATTTGCCGTGTCTCCGCCGCACCCGTATCTCATTTTTTTTCAAAATGTCGTTTCCCGCACCCGTACCCGTACTCATATCCGAGTCCGTGCTTCATAGTGGTGAAGGTTTCTTTTCACATGCGTTAGAGCTCATATATTAACACGATATGCTGGCAGGCACACACAAATGTGTGAGTTATAAAAGGATTTTAGATCACTTATGGAAGAGATAGTGCTGTTGGTCTTGATAAATACAT
>CAOJBK011661645.1:0-11246 GCA_948294925.1 Codiaeum variegatum
TTGTAAATGTTTTATCTTAAATAACAAGAAAGATTATTTGAGAAAATTTGATTCAAAATCTAAAAAAGGCATCTTTCTTAGATATTCAACATCTAGTAAAGCATATAGAGTTTTTAATAAAAGAAAAATAAATATGGAAGAGTCCAACATGTTATTTTTGATGAATCTAACTATTCGAGCAAGAAAGTGTCAACAGATGATGTGGATGAGGGAGTAGCCAAAAAGAAAGATGAAGTGGTTAGCGACTTAAACAAAACAAAGGGGGAACTGAAAGCACCAGATCAATAGGATGAAGCTAATGAAAGTGATCTATTGCCTAATCAAGATCATCAGTCGCCTAACTAGGGTGATCAGTCTCTTAATGCAAACAATCAAGACCTTGATCAACCTAAAGATTGGAACTTCTATAGAGATCATCCAAAAGGGAACATCTTAGGAAGTCCATCATAAGGTAGACTTACAAGGTCAACATTCCAGAAAATCCATGGTGACACAACCTTTGTCTCATAAATAGATCCTAAGACATGTTACAAAGCATTATTGGATGAAAATTGGATTGTGGCTATGCAAGAAGAGGTAAATCAGTTTGAGAGTAGCCAAGTATGGAAGTTGGTACCCATGTCAGAACACCAATCAGTCATTAGAATAAGATGGGTGTTCAGACACAAGCTGGATGAACATAGCACAATGATAAGAAATAAAGCCAAGTTTCTCAGCCAAGGATACAATCAGCAAGAAGGAATTGACTTTTATGAAACTCTTACTCCTATTCCTAGACTTGAATCCATTGGGCTATTGTGTGTTGTTGCATGTTTTAAAATTTTACCCTCTATCAAATGGATGTAAAAAGTGCATTTTTAAATGGTTTTCTAAATGAAGAGGTATATGTTGAATGGTCACCTAGTTATGAAAATCCTCAAGAGCCTGACCATGTTTTTAAACTCACTAAAGTAATTTATGGTTTAAAACAGGCCCCTATAGCATGGTATGAACATCTTAGTAAATTTTTACTTAACAAAGGATTTTCAAAAGGTCAAGTTAACACTACCCTTTTCATCAAATCACATAAAAATGACATGCTCGTTGTGTAAATATTTATGGATGAGATAGTATTTGGTGCTACTAATCTATTTATGTGTGGGAAATTTTCTAAGGATATGCAAGGAGAGTTTGAGATGAGCCTAATGGGAGAGCTGAACTTCTTTTTGGGTCTCTAAATCAAGTAGACATTAAATGGTATATTTATTTATCAAACTAAATATATCACAGACCTACTAAAGAATTACTTCAAAGATAAAAAGTTAAAAGGTATTAGAACACCAATGAGCCCTTCAAGCAAACTTAAGAAAGTTTAATATGGTGAAGACATTGATGTCAAGATATATAAAGGCATGATTAAGTCATTACTTTACCTAACTACCAGTCGACTAGACATACAATTCAATGTGTATCTTTGTGTAATATTCCAAGTTGATCCAACGGAATCGCATCAGGTCATTGTAAAAAGGATTTTCGAATATCTATAGGGAACCTCAAATTTAGGTTTATGGTATCCTAAAAACACTAACCTGTAGTTAGTTGGATATAGTGATGCTAATTATACAACAAGTAGAGTTGATAGGAAAAGCACATCAAGAACCTACCAATTTCTAGGTCTCTGCCTCATCTCATGGTTTAGAAAAAAGCACTCATCAGTCATCTTATCTATAGTTGAAGTTGAATATATAACAACTGGTAACTGTGTATCTTAAATACTATGGATGAAGCAGTAAGTAGCTGACTATGGCATTGAACTCAAAACAATACCTATTGGGTGTGACAACACAAGTTCCATCAACCTATCAAAGAATCCTATACAACATTCAAGGACAAAACATATTGAAATTCTCAATCACTTCATACGAGACAACATTTAAAAAGGAGATATTTAAATGGAATATGTTTCATCAGAGAAACAATTGGTTGACATCCTAACTAAGCCCCTAAATGAAGAACAAATCATTAAGATATGTAGGAGCCTTGCTATGGGTACCCTAACTTAAAATCCTTTACTTTCTTTTTGTGCATGAGTATTAGGTGCTTAATGTCATCTATTAGGTACTTAAGTGTTTGTATTAGGTCCCTATATGCATTATGCTTCTAAGGACCACCTTTTATAAGTGTAACGAGTGAATGATGTGACACTTACTTGTGTAATTATAGTCCATCACACATTCATTTGCATCACTCTAGATTAGCGCGCACATGAAGAGAGAGATAGACACATGAACTTAATGACTTGTCTTATCATTTATGTTCTGACGCCCTTAGGAAATCCAAAAAAATAAATCATTTCTCTTTCCCATAATAGACATAATTGCATGTCCTTTTTAATTTAAATTTAAATCATATAATTTTATTTTAGGTGTTGTGATCGGTCTGTATGCAACTCATTCTCTCTCTTCTCTATTTCTCAAAGTTGAACCAAATGCGTGTTTGGTTATTTAAATCACACCCCTTCTTTGACCTTTCTATCTCACTTTCTGCAACCTTAATTTCCTTTCTCCCAAAATAAAAAAATACATGCCACGGCCAAACATTCTTCCAGAACTAAAAATTCCTCATCACATTCCTTAAAACGACCCAAGTCTGAATCCTAATCCTCATGAAGTGAGGAAACAACCTCTAAAAAATGCTCACTCATATCGCCTAAAGCCGTAAAGTGGGAGGTGTTTAGTTCAAACAACTATCGTTTTAAGGAGTGACTAGATTTTCAGGGGTGGGTTCTGTTTCTTACTATCAGCGATGCATATTATGAAGAAACCATGACAAAGTTCTATGTTTCAATAAGGAAAGAAGAGGTTAAACACTCCTTCACTGCCTTAATTAAAGGAGAGATAAAGATAATTACTACTCAAATGCTTAGTGAAATCTAGTTTTTACCTATTGATGGCGTAATGATCTTTACTGAGGACCAAACTATGGAAGGCTATAATAGAAACCAGTTTCTGGAGGAAATAGTTAGAGACACCATTAGCAAACTGAATTCAACCAGTTATGGTTTAAATGCTCATCTGCTTCACAAGCTTATTGTTAATATTAATAACTCCATAAAAGGTAGCTTTGAGTATGTTAATAATATGGATTTAATCATCATGTGTCACTTGGTTAGGAAGATAAAGTTTAGCCTGCCTTATTATCTAATACATCCTATGTGGAACATGAAGTTTGGAAGGGATATGCCATATGGGAGATAGCTGACTACATTGTTCAAGAGGTTTGATGCTGTGCTAAAGAATGGTGTCCAGTTGAAGCACACCAATTACATTAGTGAGTTGATTATCAAAAGCCACAAAGTCAGTGACTATGAACCTTACAAAGTGAAGAAGAATGAGAAAAAGAAAGAGAAAAAGAAATAAGAGATGAAAAAGAGAACCAAGACACTAGCTAGAAGGAATGTCCATGATACTAAGCTAGTTGAGGAGTCTGAGGAGGTAAGTCAGGTGTCTGGATATAAGGATCAGAAGCCTAATGTAGAGGCTTAGGTACCTTAACCCACTCTTAAGATTATTGACCTAAATAGCCATGCAAAAAATGTAGTTCATAAGGATATCCTTTCCTAGTTGGAGGAGTTTTAGAAAATAGGGACCCAAGCCATTTAGGAAGTTCAAGAGAATTCTGAGGAAGAAATGGAGATTGTCCTTAGTCCTTATGACTTTGAACACACTATAGAAGAATCAAAGGAAACTAAGTCCTCTAAAGAAACCTATGCTAACTATTTTGAAGTGATAAGTGAAATTATGGACCTAAAGGATGTAATTACTGAGCATTTTATGGAACTGAAGTAGCCCTAAGTGAAATAAGTCAAGAAAAGTCTAATACCATTACCGGGAAACTTATTTCTTTGGAAAAAATAATCTAGGTGGGAAAATTGATCATGTAGACTCCAAATTGAGCCAACTTCATTCTTTCATTATTGATCAACTGTCTCAAGTTTGGGATATAATTAGCAAGCTAGCTAATGGGCTCAATTACCCAAAACCTAAGCCTAAAACTACTGCTAGGATAAAGGGCATTTCACTGGGCTCTGAGCAAGATAACAAGAAGAAAGACAAGTAAAGGGATTATGAAGGAGACCACCTAAAGATGGAGCAAGAAAACCAACTTCAAAACCCAAAAAATCACTAAAAATTAAGGATTAAGCAACCTACGGATATTGTGAACTCTTTCTTTTCATCCCAATCTCTCTTAATCAAATCGACCTTTATTTTCAATGCCTTAGTGCCTTTACTGATGACAAAGGGGAAGAATGAGTGCCTAATTATTGTTTTAGTCTTAAGTCATAGGCATATGTTTATGTTTTCTTTTATGTTCATATGTGCCCCTTTTTTTAATGCTTATGTCTTTTTAAGGTTTAATATTTAGGCTCCAAATGTACATTAGGACTGTATCCAGGAGGAGCCCTAAGTGCACTGTAAACCTTATTTATTTCAATTTAATGAATGAATTTATGTTTGCATTGCCTTTGTTATTATTGCCTCATCATTTATTATTTTTTATTCTTTCATTATTCAATCATTCGGCGGGAAGATCTTGGGAGCCTAAATGTTTTAAATTCAAATTTAAATCATTCAATTTTTAAATTCAAATTTAAATCCCTTGCTAAATTCAAATTTAAATCTATCTTTTAAATTCACATCTAAATCTTTCTCCATTCCTTCTGATTGTATAAGACACTTTTGTCATCATAAATGAAGGGGAGAATGTTAGCATCATGGTTTAGCATTTTGATGAACACAAAATTGTGGAGAGTGTTAAAGTTCACTGACATGGATTATGCACATCAAAGTTAAGTACTTAGGTTCCTATCACTCAGGTTTGTGCAACATCAACAGAAAAATCATTAGCTGACTAGAAGATTGGGATTAACAACTTAATTGGATCCATTAGGTGCCTAATTAGTACTTCCTTAACTAATTAGGCCATTAATCCGAATGATCAGGCCATTGACTTGTTAAGGAAGAATATTCTTTAACTAAATGCATAAAACAAACTAAACTTTTTCATATCTAATTACCATCTAATGGCTAGCAAGTTGGAATGGTTGAAAAAGCCTGATTTCCAACAAAAAGTAATTATCAATCTGTCACATCATGATTGACAGGCAGTTGTTTACGCTGTTAGGAAACTATTTTTGAATTTATTTTATTTCTTCTCTCTAATAGATATATTTTCAACTTCCTCTATAAATACCATTCAAATTCACATTTAAGATTTTAGTTGATTCCATTGATGAGATAAAAGGGAACTTACATTTTTAGAATTTTCAAGATAAAAAATAGTTTTTCCTATGATTCATCTTGAATACATCTATTTCCTTCTCGTCATTAAGGTTAAAAGAATTTATTGAGTATTAAAGTATTTTCTCAAGTAGGCATTTATTTCAAATTACTTAAACTTGAGCTTTTCTATCATAAATTCTTTCATCTCAACAAATTCCTTATGCATTTATAGTGTTTCTCCAATATAGGATTAGTTGTAATAAAACCTTTGTTTTTCATTTTTCAAACTTTGAAATTCTCATGGCTATAAAGGTTTCTAACACCTAAGTAAGCATGTGGTTGTATTTGGGGTGTCATTTCTATTGAATTGAAAGTTTATGAGAGGTTCATCTATTCATGGGAGCAAATGAAAGGTTTTCAGAAACCTTAGCAAAATTCTAAAGGGTTGGAAAAAGGGGATATTTCTCTAGGGTTAGGCCCCTAAGACTGTTAGGATTGTGTAAGGCATTTCTCTAGCCAATTGAATAGAACTCACTTAGTGGAACTCTCAGAACATGTGTTATGGGGACTAGATGTAGGCCTTGTATACTGAACCAATATAAATATTTGTGTTTCTTCTTTCATTTGTGAGCATTGCATCAGGTCCCTGTTTTATGCATAATTATATATATATATATATTTGCCTTGCATTTAAGTTTACTTTTACCTAAAAATTGCATTTAATTTGTTTGTTAAGATGTTTTTAAAGAAAATCAAGAATTTATGCAAAAATAGAGTTATTGGATCAAAAGACAAAGTTCCTGAGT
Source organism: Codiaeum variegatum (assembly GCA_948294925.1). NCBI lineage: Eukaryota > Viridiplantae > Streptophyta > Magnoliopsida > Malpighiales > Euphorbiaceae > Codiaeum > Codiaeum variegatum. The sequence continues at coordinate 6,068 of CAOJBK011661645.1, forward strand.
GAGCAGGGTTGAAGGACGTGATTTTTGGAGGTTCCAAGTGGATTTGCCAAGGCACAGGTCATGCCAAATAGTGAAAAGTCCATGCCATTTGATTTAGGGTCTTGCAGTAAAGCAATTCAGGCCATATTGATGCTTCGTAGCCATACATCTTTATATACTGGATTTATCATCTGCACGGGGCAACTTAAATCTACACGGGCCGTGTACCTCTATTTGGCCATGCAGATGCCCTGTAGCAGACATATAAATTTGACCTTTTATTTTAATTAGGTTATCAATTATCCATCCTATTCCAAACCAAAATAGTATTCTAGTGAGAGAAACTTTATTATTGAGAGGTTTAGAGTTAATTTGCTAAGAGATTTCATAATTCTTTTCATAACTTAGTTTCTCATCATTAATTCAGCTTGTAATCAAGGATAAAGTTGATTTTCTCCTAGGGGATTGGGAGTTTCTGCACTTTGCTTGAGGTTTTTAATCTTAAATTGTTTTCAACTTTAATTCTTTTGGGTAATTTGAGTGTTAAGAGATTAAGCATGATTTCCCTTGAATTTACTATTAATTTGTTGAGATTCAAACCAATCATGAGCTAAATTCTTAAGTTCTTCCACAAAGTCCAACTAATACGATGTTAAAGAAGTGCTGGGTAAGAGGCATTCCACTGATTTAAATTATTTAGTTTTTTTTTCCTTTTCACTTTGTGTTTTTAATTCAATTGTTAAGAGATAATACACATGTGTGTTTTTTTGTCGTGATTTTATCGGATTATGCAAATATATAGAGCTTTGCTACAATGAGTAAACATATTTGGTAAGTTAAAGTCATGGAATATGACTCGTGCCTTAAGGTTCAGTGAGATACAAATAGTTGCACAAGTCAAGACATGAACGGCACGGAGGTGTGAAAATGTGAATTAATCTGTGCCATTTACTGTTTCAAAAATGTCAAAATTTTGCTTTGGGGTAAGGGGTAAATAAAACGGCATGAGGTCATGTGGAATAACTTTGCTCTTTATGCCTTACTAGATGAAACTTGCATTTTGGCACGGGCTAAACACAACAAAACTAATCCATGCAGGTTGAATTACCCCGTAAGCCTGATATCTAAAAATGCACTATCAAGCCATTTTAAACATAATTTTTGCTAGCAAACACTCACACACACACACACATAACCGATACCACGAAGGCTCTCTAATATACCCTAAAACTCATAACATCATTCTTATTTTCTCTCTACTATTTGCTTTTGGATTGAACTTAATCAACACATAATCTTTACATAATTATCACGTAATTTTCAAGAAGAACAATAAGTTTTCTATCAATTTTATTTTTCAATTCTTTTGATCAAGTATGGCACAAAATTTGTATAGGGGGGTTCAAATTATTGATAATTGATTATTATGGATTAAATAACCCCTTTAAACCAATTTAAACTTATGAATTAGGGATTATTTAAGTTTGAATTCCATATTTGTCTATAAACCCTAAACCTTTGTTTAATTTGTATAGGGCTTGAGTTATTGATTGGAATTGAAATTTGGCATGATAAACTACTAGAATATTACTTGTTTGATTAATTTGGGAGGTTGATTATGCTTGATTTTTGCTAAATCCTTGTTCAAACCTATTACATGCCAAGTGTTTGATGAAATGCCCCAATGGACTTTTATGAACTTTTTGAGTCTTCTAATCATTGAAATTGTGTTTAAAGCATATTTTTAGCATTTTGTTTTATTGGAATTAGGCATTAACACTTGGTGTGTGATTGAGTTTCATGTATTTGCCTTAATGTTTTTAACTATGAATTACAGGCTAACTTTGTGGAATATGTGGCATTGTGTTTTTGTGTTGGTTTCCTCAATTTTGCAGATAAAAAGGATAACAAAGGTAAAGGGAAGGCTATAACCAAGGACAAAAGCAAAAAGTGAGCTAGGCACTCTATTTCTACCAATTTTCCTGCACTCCCACCACCCATACCTAGGAATGGGGCATTCATAGCTTCACGTCTGAGCTTAAGGTCTAATGAGTGAGAGGCTTGGCAGAGCTATATGGAGTTGGCAAATAAACAATTTTTGTCAAATTGGATTGTAGATTGGGCGAGCTTGGCATACATCCCTATTCATGATGAGCTGAGTCAATTCATAAAGATGCTGGGTTTGAGGAACTTGTTTCCGATTAGGGAGACGGCTTACCATCTATTAACCTTGGAATTTTACTACACTTTTATGATGGAAAGCGGTATACTTGGAATAAGTGGGTTAAGTTCTGATTGATTGGTAAGATGTATAGGATGACTATGGCTGAGTTTGGGAGAAGGTTTGGTTTGTATACTCAAGATGAGATAGATTCTCCTATCTTTCGAGATTCTATCACTGATTGGCAAAAGAATGAAGAGATTCATGCATGGTGGAAGAAGCACACAGTTATTAATGGGCACTTTCATCTTAGTAGAGAAAAAGTAACTAGTTATTGAGATTTTTACATGCGAGTCATGTGCAACCTATTGTCTCATACTATCACTACCGGACATGATAGTATGGGCCATGTTCAGACTGATGATTAGTGCATTTTGGGTAATTAGAGAGAGGGGTTAGGTTTAAAATTGCCTATTTACTACTTATGTTCTTCAAGAAGTAGGGTAAAAATAAAAAGAAGGGTAGTTCTATGGCGGGTAGAGCTTATGTGACACATTTATCTAGGCAATTGGAAGAGTTAAGAAAAGTTGATGGATTTACTATTGATGGGGCACCTTTGTTTATGGACATGGATAAGGTGCGCTAATTTGATAATAATTATGACTGACTATAGCCTCCATCGCTTTGATATTTCGTTTATGACCTGAGATAGTAGAGTGCACCTCCAAAGCCTATGTTTCTTACTTCTTCAACTGATGCTTCATCTTTAAATGTTGCTAGTCCTTCTTGTTCTATGCTGCCACCGATAAACCCACCATCTTTTATCAACGGGCATAAGATAGATTACACTGATTGGCAGAGTTTGTTTGGGGTTCAATATAAGGATTAAGGTGAGGACGAGAGGAAGTCAACACCACTCAAGCATCAAGTGTGATGAATTGAGAGCTAAGGCTACCATGGCCAATAAGAGCATGAGCAAATGTTCCCCTTCTTGAGACAAAACCAAGACTACGTGGAATGGCTAATAAATAAGCAACAAAATGAATGGAGCTAGTAAGGATTTATGTCGAATAAACCACCACCCCGACCCACCAGGCGCTATAACATTTATTTGGATACGGAGTCCGAAGAAGATGACATGTCCATGGATTCTAAGGATCAAAAGGATATGGAGGAGATATCCTCTAATGAGGATTAAGATTTTTCTTTAATCTCTTGAACAATTGGTTTACTTTCTTTTCTTTTTCTTTTCCTTTATTTTTATTTATTTTTGGATTTGTACTTTGGATTTATTTTTAGTTTTTTCTTTTTCTTTTTTATATTTTGGATGACTGTATAATTGTACTATATTTTGTGATTTTTTGTGCTTAATGGTATACAAAGACGATTGCTAGTCTCATCTATGGAGCCTTTCTGGTGAAATTGACTTTTCTTGGGTAAGTTTTTCTTTTTTCCCTTTCTTTTTGTTTTTGTTTTTCTTTTAACACATTGGGGACAATGTGTATCTTAAGTGTGTGGGTGGGTGGGTGTGGGGGGTGGGGGTAAGTGGTGGGATTTTTAAAAACAAGTATGTGCTTAATTTTTTTGTTATATATTTCTTGAATTGATTGATTACTTTGAACTCAAGTAAATAAGTTTTGAATGCGAGGTGATGATTTGATAAAATTTATTAAGCAATGTTTTTTTTTGTCAAAATTTGAAAGTTTTGGTTGTTCTTATAAGTCATTGTTTTCATTTCCATGGGGGCGTGCGTGTATCAAATAACCAATGCTGATTTTTCAATTTCAAATAGAGAGGCGCAAGGGGGTACTTAATTTTGGCACAGTCACATGTCCACTTCAACTAGGCCCATGTAGATCTCTGTTTCTAAGTCAAGAAATCTTTCCTTTCAAACAATAAGGTGCATGGGGCTGATTTATTCTAGCTTAGACCCATACTTGCAAATAGTCCCCCTCGCGCCACTTACTATTTGTAGGAAATTTTTAGGAAAAAACTTTCAATTTTTACATACTATTTACCACACACTTGATTGCTTAGTTCAGGTCCTTGAACACCATAAATACCTGTGAAATCACAATAAAAAAACACACATATTCGTGCATTATCTCTTGAAAACAAAATTAAAAACATAAAGTAAAAGAAAAACAAATTAGAAAAATAATCTAAATCATTGGATTGCCTCCCACCCAGTGCTTCTTTAACGTTGTCTTAGCTGGACGTTGAGATAGGATTAACCTACCTCAGAGGTAATAAACCTCTACCATGGAACCCAAATTTACTAAATTTGAAACAAGACATTCCATGGTTTCCATTCCAACATTCTTTCAAATTAAAACTCAACAACAAACTTAGGTAACCAAACAAGATTACCTTTTTCATTCAATTTTTTCCTCTTTTTCTTACCTTTCTTCTATGTTTTTGGCTTGTCTTTGTTTTAGCATCCATTCTTACCTTAAATCTTTGGTGTTCTCACGAACTCTTGAGTCGATTCATTCATTGCCACCTCAATTGAAGGCAAAATCTCAATTTGAGCTTGAGGTTTAGGCTCAAAACTTTCCTGCACAGCACAATTCTCAAAAGAAACACTATTAACCATATTAATTTTATCATTTAAATGTTTGGAGTTAACAATGGTTTCACATTATTTAACCTCTTATTGTACAATAGTGTATGCATGATTCTTTGGTAATTGAAACACAATATGATTATTACCCACCCTTAAGGTCAATTTGCCCTCATAGACATCTTTGATAGCTCTAGTAGTTGCTAAAAATGGTCTCCCTAATATGAGTGAGTTCTCAATAATTTCATCCATTTCAACTACAACAAAATTAATAGGAAAGATAAATTTCCCAACCTTAACCAACACATCCACAACTACCCCCTTAGGGTGAATAATAGATTTATCTGCTAATTCAATTATAAGGTGTGTTGGTTTAGGTTCTCCTAAACCTAAAGCCTTAAAAACTTTTAGGGGCATAATATTAACACTTGCCTCTAAATCAGCTAATACTTTTTCAATAATTAAACTATATAAAA
>CAOJBK011662731.1:0-12321 GCA_948294925.1 Codiaeum variegatum
TTTGTTGTTTAGGATTGGGATTCTTTATGTTTCCTTTGTTGTTTAGGATTGAGATTCTTTATGTTTCCTTTGTTGTTTAGGATTAGGATTCTTTCTACTATAAATATGTGTTATTAGGGATCTTTTAAGGGAGATTACAATTAATTCATAAATAATTCAATTTTCAGTCATTTTTACGTCTGTGTGTTTTCTTTTACACTCTTCCCTGCGTCAAATGGTTTGAGCATTGTGTTAATTGGACTAACCTTTTGATAAAAATATATTTGTTATGATTTTTTGTGATATTTAATGATTAATTCCTCTATTAATTGAGTTTAATGTGTTTCTTCTTGAGTCTTTTTAGGAATTATGCATTTTTAGATGTAAAGGATTAATTGAGAAGGTAATCTAAGCTAATTGGGAGAAAATGGACATTTGAAGGTCTTAAGAAGCTTGCCACAAATTGATTTGGTGATTGCATGGGATGTACAATTGAAGTGTGCAAAGAAATCTAAGAAAAATCCTTACGCTCCATTCGCACACCTTGATGTTCCATTTACACAGGCCATGCAGATTGATTTGTCTGTTGTTTCTCTTAATTTCATTTGCACAACCCCTTATTAAGCTTGCACGGGTCGTACAGGTACGATGTGTGACGCTATAGAAATTTGACAACTTTGATACCTTGAAGTATTTTAAGTGTAACTTGAGTTATAAGTGTGTAATTAAGGTGATTCAAGTGTCGTTGGAATACTAAGAGAAATATATAAAATTTTTATGAAGAGTAACAAGTCTAATTCCAATGTTTTCTAGTCCAAAATGAGCCCACAATCCAGACGTTTTTACCAGCCCAATTTTTAATATGAGTTTTAAGTGATTTATTTCTTATTTTTATTAGAATTCTTGTCCAAACTTAATTTATTATTGTTTATGATATTTTTAGAGGTTTTATATTCAATTTTGCACTAGTTATGCAAGAGAAAAGAAGAGAAATTAAGGAAGAGAAATGGAGAGAAAAGAAAAGAAATTAAATTAATTTCTATTATTTGTATGTATTAATTTTAAATGAGGAAAATTAGAAAGAAAATGAGGTAAAGTTAATTTATTTTAGTAGAAAAATAAGAGCTAATAGAATTTCTCTCCAAATTTGAGAGAAATATTTTAGAGTGTTTTAAGTTAATATTTCTCCTATTTTCTCTTCTTTTCTCTCCTTTTCTCCTCTCTTATTGTAAAACAAACAAGATAAATTACTTTAATTTCTTTTCTTTTATCTTCTTCTTATTTCTCTCCAAAAAAACAAAGGGTAAGGAAATACTATATAAAGAGTTTTAAAACTTATATTTTTTAGTGGATTGGAAAAGGTTAATTAAAGCCTCTTTTTGGGAGATCTTAAGATTTCAATCAAAGATTAAGAGTTTGCTTTCTTCTTCTTCTTATGTAATTTATCATGAGTAGTTTTTTTAATGAAATTTATCATGATTGTTGTTAGATTTATTATTGTTTTTCTTTTTATTATCATGAGTAGCTAAATCCCTAATCTAGAATTTGGAATGTAGTTGTACAATGATTTGCTGTTCTTGATTAATTTATGGAATTAAACTTTTTAATTGAATGAATTTGATTAATTTTGTACTTAATGCTAGGGTTTACTTGATCACTAAATTCTAGATCTTAGAGTTACTTCAAAATTACGGAAGTGGAGATCTAAACTTGGAATATGGAAACAATTAACTTAGAGTAGGTAATACTTAGGAATAAAATTACTCTTAAGATACATCAAAAATAATTTCCAAATTGCTTAATGCGTTCTTTCTATTGCCTAGTATCACAAGAGTATTTATTAGGAATAGATTGGATGCTGGTAAACGGACTCGAGAGAGCTTTCACCTAGTTAAGGAAAATTAGGTCTAGCATTCATATAAGAAGAGAGAATCGATAAATTTGTTAAAAAACAATAATGATTTGTGTAATGAACCCCAAGTTCTAAGTGTTTGTTATCATTAGATTTTCTTTACTATTTACAATTGCTTGTTAGTTTTAGTTTTGGTTTAGTATTCGAATCAAATTTCACTTTCAAAATAATAGTTGAAAGCACAAAATTGATAGTTATATTCCTTCCCTTGAGAGACAATACTCTATGCTTATCACAAGACTATATGAACGATCTGTACACTTGCAGATTTTCCCTATCACCCTTAGACTGTATTGGGCATTGACTTTGTTTGGTTGTCTTATGGTATCTGTTTTGTAGATGGATGAAGGCGAGGGAAAGGCTAAAGCCAAGGGCACGAAGAGGGCATAAACAGTTAACCCACCTGCCATTCCACCCTTAGCATTGGTAAATGGGGCATTTATGCCTTTCCATCCGTACGTAAGATTCCATGACCACGAACAATAAAGGCACTTTATGGTTTTAGCTAATAAGAAATTCATGTCACTAGGTGGTTGATTGGGTTGGCCTATTGTAAGGCCCCAGCCTCCACGTGCGCCATGCACACCTTGAGCCTTTCGCTCAAGGAAACTGAATGTGGGGGTCAGTTTGCATAATGGCATTAGTTGGTCAGATCTCACGTATGAAGAACCCCCTTATGGACCCATTGAGCACATTTTGTATGTATGAGTCGCCACTTAATACTTTAGAAAAGTATTTAGTTTTTAAGATGATTAAGAAACCATTTTTAATTTAATTCCATAAAAATGATATTTTTGCCAATGTAAAAGACACAAGCCTCAAACCAAATGATAGGTTCGGAGGCTCGTGATTAATACAAATTTATTTTTAGAAAAGGTGTTTATTTTCTAATAGTTTTTGGCTCTAAATAATATAAATTTTGTCAAAAGGCATTTTCGTGTATGCATGGCTGTTATAATGTGGTGCAAGAATAGATAGAGCATTTAGCTATGATGCATGAACAAATTATAGTATGGGTGACTATGGCATAAAATAAGGAAAGTAGTAAACTAAAGTAATAGAACAAACATGGGTCTCACCTTTAGCTAAAATGATATTAAGGAAGGCACACATCCCCAACAGTAAAATAGGTAAGAAATAAACTAGGAAAAATAAAATGAGAATAAAATACAAATAACAAAATAAATACATAGGGGATCCCTCCTCTAACCATAAGGCGTAGGAAGGGCCTACATTCCACATCAGTAATTAATCATATAAAAGAGTAATAATAATAAAAGGAAATAACGAAAATAACAGAAAATAGGTAAATAAAGTGAAATAATAAAAGGTTAGATTTCTCTCCATTAACAACGAATGTGGGGATAAAACGAATCGGACAAGTTCTTTCATTATCCAGAGTTTTCTAAGAAAGAACTACTTCAACTACCGTTAAAATGAACAAATAATAAATAGATATACATAGAAAACATAAATAAATAAATTATATGATTTAAAAATAAAAGAAGCAAAATAAAAGAAAAGAAAATAAATAAAAATTGATTTTGGAGTTTCAACTCGAATGGCTTTGAAGACTTATCCCGTTGAATGGGAACCAAACATCACGTCGCTCTCTTTTCTTATGAAGAGTTGGGGCTTGTTTGAAAAAATGGGTCGGTGATTTGTTCACAAGCTAATAATTTTTATTAAAAAAATGTTAACCAAATCGGTTTAATCAGTTCATATTTAGATTTTTTAAAAAAAAAGAAGTTTGAAAGTGTGAATTTACCTAGATCAGTTTTTAGGATTTAATTTAGAGACAAACAATAATAACATTATCATTTGAACAGATTAACTATGGCCTTCGTCCATGTGGAACTGGAGGCTCAGATGACTTGATTAGGCTAGAATGGGTTTCCGTTGTATTCAAATATGATTATCAGAAAATGAGTTCGGCAGAGGTTCGTGTTTTTGGAATTTTAGTGGCAATTTTAGCAGAGGTTTAGAATAAAAATGTTGTTAAAAAGGTGGCCCTAAACCCTAAACCATAAAAAGATCGTGTGCACACGCCTGGCACAGGGTGCATGCGTTCTAGCTGTTTGGCCCATACGTCTGCTGCTTGGCTTGTACGCCTATTTCGTAACCCTGGTTTAGTCTAATTTGGTTTAGTTTTTTGAACTTTCTAAGTTTGTTTTAGGTCTAATTTGGGCCCAATTTGAGTCTATGAGTTTGTATTGACGGACCGAATTTGATGGTACAAAATTGTGAGATTTTCCTTGAAAATATGTCCAAACATATTGAATTTTCCATGTAAACCTATCAATTTGAATTTTTCGTCCGAGGGGATGCCCCCGATATAGCAAGTGGCTCTTCCCCCTTGATTCCTGTTATGTTCCCAAACCTTTAAGTTCAGTTAAGAGTCATGAGGTGACCTGTGATTCTAGAGGTGCAAAATTAAAGGTTCACAGCAGCCCCCTTATCTAAATTAGCTTTGAACAAAAGGTGATTCTGATGATATAGGTGCCATTTCAGATTCTATGCTTGTAATGGTGCTATGTCATCTTCTAGGCATCTAATAATGCAATGTTAGATTCTAGGCTTGCGGCCATGCCATGTCGGATTTTAGGCTTATCGCCATATCATATTAGAGGCTTATGCATTTTAGCTTCTGGGTTTATAGTGTGCTAAGTGGGACCAATTTGGGGATGCCAAACATTGAAATTATCATGTTGATCCTGGTGATTATGCCTTATCAACTTATAGCCTTATTGTGCGTTGAAGTATTGCCATGTAAGGTTTTGATCTCGTCAAACTTTGAGCTTGACAAGTAGTTGTAGTACTTTTTGCATTCATGGGGAAGGACCTTAAGAGCATGCCCTTATGTATGTCTTGGATGAAACTAGTATTTGGAAGGAGATACTTGAGATGCATTTTGAGTGTGGCCCACTATGGGTCTTTGTTTTGTAAAAACTTTGTAAAATTTTATTGTTTGTATGAAAATTTCAGGTTTTCCTATAATTGTGTTACATTTTGCTCATGAAAATTTATTTTTGATTATTTTATGAATTTCCCCACAAATAAAGCCATACTTTAGCTAATTAATGCATAGGTGATGTAAGAACCTAAATAAGGATGAGAGAATCAACCTCAGCAATACATGGTTTGGTGATGCTTCAAGTTGTGAAGACTGATTAGGTACTTTTGAGCTCTTGGGACTTAGTGGAACATGTGTTTAAGCTTGTTACTGGGAAGGCTTTATTAGTTTGTTGCTTTAGTGAGAAGGCTTTTTGGATTTGAGTTACACAAAAGGTGATATGATGAACCTGTCTGCCATATCTATGGTGATTTTTGAAGGCGAGTGTCTGGCAAATGATGTGTATTTGGGAAATAGATGAAGGTTTATGCTTTTTCTTATTTATTTAAATGGTTAGGAAGATGTGTGAATGGATTGGCTGAAGCCCCAAATGGGTGAAGGAAAGTTTGTTGTTGAGCTAGTTTTTGGGCCAAGATGCCACTTAGCTTTGATGATAGTTGTTGCTCCATTGAGGATTTATGATTGACTCTGCATTAGCTAACTCCACTTAGGGAATTATTTGTCTCCTTTAGTGGTTTAATTGTATTCTGATTCTCACTGGATAGATGTTTTGAGGAATCTGCTACGAAATTGTTGATGTATGAGAGATTTGACGGGGATAAGATTGGTTCCCTAGGAAAATTATTTTTTCTAAGGCATGTTTGAAGGATGAAGAGTGAGTGACTTGTCATTTTTTTTGGGAGGTCCATTGGGGATGTCCTTTCGAAAAAGGTTGATTGATTTAGAGAGAAGTGTTTGAGTTTCAATATTCCATTTGTCATGTTCCAAAAGGTGAATATGAGTTCAATAAAATGCTTTATTTTGATTAAAAGCTCTTAATATTAAGATGCCCTTTCGGGTTTTCAACTTAGCGAGCTGCCTTGATTGTTGCCTAGATTGCCTTTTTCATTTTTTAATCTAGCAGGTCATACCCTAATTTTTTCCTAAGCCACCCACTTAGGTTTTTAGCTTAGTGGGTTTCATTCTTTTTTCGATTTTCTCTTTGTTATTCATTTATTTTTGTATGCTTGTCAAAGAGCCCGAATGACATGAAATGTGAAAGACATTGAGTTTTTTATATGCTTTGGACTGTACCCAATGAGGGTTGCCTATGTATTCGCTTATAATGATTAGAAAATTTGGATACAACTTATGATTTTGGAGAATCAGGTCTATTTAGTTCTTATTATAATAAAGATGATAATGATGCAAATGCAATGCTCAAAGAAAGTGTCACTTGAGTTAATCTTGGTTTGCCGAATGATTGAACTTATGGCTGTTGATGTTCATCTAACAATCATTATCTTCTAAATAATGAATGGACCACTCCAGGAAGGTCTATATTTTCCTTTTGGATCCAATGTGGGTTGTCTGATTTCTTTGAGAACTAGGTCTCCTTCGTGTAGGTTTATGTCTTTAACCCTTTTATTGAAATTCCTTCTAAGCTTAAGTTGGTAGTTTTAAGCTTAGTGAAGGGCTTCCATGCACTTCTTGTTGATGAGGTTAGGTTGATTAGAGTAGGTTTATTACCAGCTATGAGGCCCCTAAGTGCGCGAACGATGCATGCACCTCAAGCCTCTTGCTCAAGGAAACCGACTACGGGGGGTAAGATTGCTAATGGTGTCGGTTGATCAGATCTCACATGTGGATAACCCCCTTATGGGTCTATTAGGTGCATTGTGTGTGTGTGAGTCTCCAATTATTACTTAAGAAAAACATTTAGTTTTCAAGGTGATTAAGAAACCTTTTTCAATTCAACTGCATAAAAATGATATTTTTGCCAATGGAAAAGACACAAGCCTCAAACCAAAGGATGAGTTTGGGGACTCATGATTGATACAAATTAATTTTTAGAAAATATATTGATTTTCTAATAGTTTTGGCTCCAAATAATATGGATTTAGTCAAAAGGCATTTTCGTGTATGCATGGCTATTATAATATGGTGCATGGACAGATATAGCATTTAGTTATGATGCATGAACAAATTATAGTATGAATGACTATAGTAGAAAATAAGGAAACATTAAATTAAAGTAGTAGAATAAATAGGGGTCTCTCCTCTAGCCAAAATGGTACTAGAGAGGGCATGCATCCCCAATAGCAAAATAGGTAAGAAATAAAATAAAAAAAATAAAATGGGAATAAAATGCAGATAAAAACTAATATAGAGGGGATTCCTCCTCTAACCATAAGGCATAGGAATGACACACATTTCCAATCAAAAATCAATCATATAAAAGAATAATAATAAATGAAAATAATAGGAAAAAGGTAAATAAAGTGAAATAATAAAAAGGGCAGATTCACTCCATTAACAATGAATGTGTGAATAAAATGAATCGGACGAGTTCTTCCATTAGCCAAAGTATGTTACGAAAAAACTGCCTCAATTGCTATTAAAGTGAATAAATAATAAACAGATATACATAATAAACAGTAATAATTAAAATAAAGGAAAACAATAATAAATGAATAAAAAAGAAAAGAAGCAAAATAAAAGAAAATTCAAACAAAACAAATAAAAAATGATTTTGGAGTTGCAACCCCAGTGGGTTTGCCAGCGTATCCCATTAAATGGGAATTAAACCCCACATTATTCACATTTATTGCTAAGGGTTAGCCGTTGTTTGAAAAAGTGGGTTGGTAGTTTGTTCAGAAACTAACCATTTTTATTTAAAAAAAAAAGTTAAACAGGACTGTTTTAATCAGTTCAGATTTAGATTAAAAAAATTGAAAGTGTGAATTTACCTAGATCAATTTTTAGGGTTTAATTCATAAGCAAATAATAATAGCATTATGGTTTGAATGGATTGCCTTTGGCCATCGCTGATGTGGAACTGGCAGCTCGGATGACATGATTAGGCCAAACGGGTCTCTGTTGTGTTCGAAGACGATTGTTAGAAAATGAGTTTGACAAAGTTTCGTGTTTATGGAATTTTAGTGGCAATTTTAGCAAAGGTTTGGAGTCGAAACATTATTGAAAAAGTGGCCTAAAGGGTCCTATTTATAGAAAAACTAGGTCTAGACAGTTAGAAGATCAGATGTGTGTGCCAAACAGCAAGCACGCGCGCCTAGCACTGGGCACATGCAACAGCTGCTTGGCTCGCATGCCCGTTGCTTAGCTTATGTGCTTGGTTCATACCCCCCAATTCAGGCTAATTTGGTTTGATTTTTTAGACTTTTTGGGTTTGTTTTAGGTCCAATTTGGGTCTGGTTTGATTTTACGAGTTCGTATTAACACATCGGATTTGGTGGTTCAAAATTTGAGGGATTTTCCTTGAAAATCTGTCAGAACATAGAGAATTTTTCATGTAAACCTTACAATCTTAATTTTTTTATTGGGGGGCTCTGCCCCTTTGACACTTGTTTTGTTCCCAAACCTTTAAATCTAGTTGAGAGTCATGAAGCGATCATTGATTCTACAGGTGTAAAATTATAGAATCACACCTATATGGTTCCAAGCTTCATAATTAGTTGAGAAGGTTCACACATCAATCGGGTTGACAAAATTTGTTTGGGATTTCTGAGATGGCCTACCAAGAGCTAACCCTCAATTTTTTCTACACTTTCAAGTATGTGGAAAGAAAGAAGAAATAAGAAATATAATAATAATTAAATGAAGTTGAAGATATTAGAATTAAAATCTTATAAGGCGGAGAAGTTATGTTTATATAGAAGAAGAGCAATTCAATTGCTGTGAAAAAGATGAAGAACCCTAGAAATTGAGAAAAAATTTACTATTGAAGAATTTCAACGTTGTGATATGTCCATGTCAGCCTACAGTAGTGCTAAATCACCATCACTTATGGACGAATAATAATATGTCGCATCATTTAAAAAAAACATGTCATTACTCTAAATAAGACTACCTATTGGACACTGGTAAATTACACTTAATTGAAAGTATTTAACATGTTCAACCACCAAATTGAAAGTTTTAAAAGTTCATACACCAAATTGATAAAACTTTTCAAGTTCACACACCAAATTTGTTAATTTATAGCATTATATCTTGTCGTTTATTGAGCTAGATTCAACCGTCCACACAGGGCAAATCACATTTACACGGGGCCGTGTGCCACCATTCAGGCCATGCAAATGACTTTTTATAATAATTATAAATTTGACTTTTTACAGAGATTAAGTCATCCATAATTCATTCTATTCTATACCAAACAATATTCTAGTGAGAGAAACTTTGTTTTGTGAGGTTTAGCTTGAGTTTACTTCAAGTTTTCATATTAGTTTATTAATTTTAGTTAGATTCCATCATTAATTTGGCTTATAATCAAGGATAAAGTTGAATTTCTCCAAAGAGATTGGGATTTCCTTCAATTTTTTTGAGGTTTAATATCTTAACTCTTTTGTTTGATTTTTCTTTGGATAATTTGTGTGTTAAAAGATTAAGTATGATTTCCCTTGAATTCGTTATTAATTTGTTGAGATTCAAACCAATCATAAGCTAAATCCTTCATTATCTAGAGATTGAACATGAAGTAGTTTTGATTTGAATAATAGTAGTTAGATTCTTTGATATTGTTAAACTTTTGCTTGATTGAATTGATTTAATAATTATAAACGATTGTTTGATCACCAATTAGTTTTAGTTAAGGTTTGGGTGATGGAGCGAGAGTGGAAATTAAAACTTGAAACTATTCAATTGAGATTCTAAAATACATTAGAAATATAAGTTTTGGTCTTAAATCATTTGATTGATGCATATTTTCTTTAGATTACTTCTATGAATGCGACTACTAGTAGAATAAGTTCTAATTGAATTATTACATTAAAAATTGGATAGTTTAGAAAAATTCATTGACCCAATTGTTTAAATTCATTGAACATGGACTATGGATTGTAAAGATTTCTAAACTCATTAACATTATTACATATCACATATTTTCATTATTTGCTTTTGTTAACTTGTTTACTTTAAGTTTCTAAAATCAAAATCCTTTTTACTTTTAATTACACTTTGTGAAATGAATTAATAAGCCGAAATGAATTCCTTGAGAGATACAACCTTGGGTTCTCAATCTGTACTGCAATAGCCCGTATACTTGCGGTCACTATTGGACAGTATATTTAAAGGCGAACAAGAAGTTGCTTTCATCAAAAACTACATGTCTAGAAATATACACCCAATTTGTAGTAGGACTAAGACATCTATATCCTTTATGTATTGGGATGTATACAATGAACACATACGGATAAGTTTTCCTTGAGAATTTGTCCTTTCGATAGTTTCAAAGGTTAGGATAACACTTGCAACCAAAAGTCCTTAAAATATCATAATAAGGGTTGGTTCCAAAAAGTTTAGAAAATGAACTTTCCATCTTTAATGTAGTTGATGGTAATCTATTCGTTAAGAAGACAATAATGAGGAAAGCATCAACCCAATATTTCATAGGAAGTTTAGATTAAAAAAAAGGAGGGTTAATCCAGTCTCAACAATGTGGTGGCGTTCCCTATCGGCATCACTATTTTGCTTAGAAGTATTAGGACAAGAAAATTGCTATTGTATTCCACATTGTTGAAGATGCTCTTGAAATTTCTTAAAAGTAAACTCTCCACTTACATCAATTGCTATTGACAATTGCTATTGTTTTAACTTCTTCTTCTTTTTAGTTTAATATACTGTCCCAACTTTTTAAAAACTATCAATATGATTTTTCTGGGTGGTTTGATTGCCAAGATCATTTTTTTAAATGCTAATTGATATTATTACTCTCATTTAATTCAATAGGTAAATTAGAAGATTAAAAAATATATTCATATTGATAAATTAGAAGATTATAAAATTAATTCTATTTAAAAAGTTTTTTAAAAAAAAGGCAAAAGACTAAACTAATTTTTAAAGTACTTAACCAAAAATAAATAAGATAAAGATTAATATATATGTTTGGATGGAAACATTTAAAAACTCTCATGGATAATCACATTAAATTAATTGAATAATCATTTAAATGTATGGAGAATTGTTATTAGTGAAATTATTAATAAGAATATTTTTAATAATGTTATTATTTATCCATCGGTAAATTATGTTGTGTCGAATTTTCATTGTACCAAATCAAGTATTTGTTTTTCACAGGAAAAAAACCATTCCATTAACGCTATCCATTAAATTAATTTTTTCTTTTAATTTTTTTAATAATTAATTAGAATATTTTTTAGCAAATTAATTAGAATATTAATAAATAATTAAAATGAGTGTAATAATATCAATTAACATTAAAAAAAAAAAGCTGATACGGCTTCAAAACCACCCAAAAACACAATATTTATATTTTGTAATAAGTTGAGGCACTAAACTGAACTAAAAAACAAAGTTGAAAAACTACATTAATAAAACTTAAAAGTTTAGACACCAAAATTATAATTAGTCATAATTACTTTACTCCATTTGTTCACAATTAACTGTCATTTAAAGTTGTTTCTCATAAATTAAGGTAATCACAATAATACATTTAACTTCCAAAAACACCCCTCATAATTGTTTTATATTTAAACATGATGAATAACAACTTTAGTTAACTCTTCAATTTGATTAGGTGAAGAGTATTGAAAAAATGTTTTGCTTTGAAAAAGTTAATCAAAATTATTAAATTGCTATCTATTGTAAGAGCATTTTTGTAAAGTTATTTATATTTTTTACATGATGAATAAATTTGAATAAATATCACCCACTTAAGTGATAGTTAATTCTGAACAGAGAGAGTACTAAAGATTCCTCTTTAAAATTTATTCTTCTATTTTTTTTTTTATTTCAAGCACACTCTAAATAAATAATTTTTCAAACGCATTATTTTTCCCCCAAATTGTGAAACTTAATTTATAAATTTAGATGGAGAATGTATTCAATTATAATTAATATAAAGTTTATGACAACAGTGAAATATATACCAGACATCTGTAAAGAAAAAAAAATTAAAAATAAGTAATTTTCTTTGATTAATTATTTTATTTTTAAAAATTACCTTTATTTTGTTAAGGAAAAAAGAGATTTTTACAAAAAGTTAAACTTTTATTTATATCTTTTTATGGTTTCAGTTAGTTTTTCGTAACTATTTTTAAAAAAGTTTAATTATACATGATCTATTTTTAAATAAAATAATAGTTTAGTGAAAATAAAATTTTATTTTATATTTATAAAATATGTTGAATAACAAACTTGAACAAAAAAAAACAGAAATGTTTATATTTAGAAACAGTTTTTTAAAATATAAAAAACGAATGATTTTAATTTATTTATTATATTTAGATTTTTCTATTTTTAGTTTTTAGAAATATTATATAAAGAGGATTTGTAATGTAATTAATATGTGTAGAAAGAGTTTAAGAAATATTCTTAAACACAATTTTTTCTCCTCCTA
>CAOJBK011663392.1:0-14109 GCA_948294925.1 Codiaeum variegatum
CCTCTGCCCATGGCCTACAGGCCTCTACTCTTGGTTCTTCCTCTCTTTGTCCCTCGGGAGTATGAACAAGGGGGTTGGGTCTATGGTGGGAGCTTCGTTGGTCGGTCTTCCTGGAGTATTCTGATTTGGCAAGAGCCTCAAGAGTGGAGTTAAGGCTCCCATTATAGCATTCTGAATCTCTTGGCCAAATCTAAGGCGATACTGGTTGAAGCTTGGTGAGGTGTAGTAGAAATAGGATCTGCTGGTGTCTTATCGCAGAAATCTATCCGGGCTTGGAAAGGAGCCCTTAGATCAATAGTGTTGCTAGTGTGAATGGGTGGTGGAGTCTCCAGGTTTTCGTTTCTGTGTGGTTAGATGTCTGACCAGCATTAGAATTTCTATTATTCTAGTGATCCTCCATTTTTTGTGAATCAAGCTCAGGCTTATTTCAGACTAGGAAAATAATTCAAAGAGAAATATCTTTCCCACAGACGGTGCCAATTTATAAGTCTTGGACTTGATCACCTCTGATCTTGGGTCTGAACTGGGTTGTAGAAACCTGCACAAATGAACAACTGTGAACGTTAGAGGGCCAGGTGTGTGCCTGACAATAATCATTCGACGCTCAAGTCAGCAAAGGATCTTAATGCTTAGTTTAGTATTTAGGAATTTGTAAAAATATACCTCTAAAGTGTGTTGTTGATCATTATATATGGTAGTTTAAGGACTACTTCCATAATGAGCATTTATTTGTCAGTTATCAATGGTATGAACATTTACTGTATTTGAAACGTTCATGGAGTGAATGATCCGAAGGATTGTAACGCTCATGAAGTGAGTGACCCGAAGGTCCCTCTTCCAGATGGACCTTCGGGTCCAGTTTTTTCCCAAGTAAGTGGCCCAAGCCTTCTATACTTATGGATATTCTGGGCTATTACCTTCTAATACGGACTTATGTATTTCTTTGAATTTTTACCCAATTAAACCCATTTTAAATAGATACGTATCATATGTTATCAGGAATTTTATGGTAAAAGTGCTTTTAAGAATTTTACTCATTAAATTAAACTGCCCAGACTTTGGTACAATCATTATGTGTTCCAAGTGAAACTAGGAACATTGAGCTTCAATTAAAGCTTCCATTTATAGAAGAATTGTTGATAAGTAGAAATGCCAATAAGTTGGCTGATTTAATTGCTAAGGAAATGTTAAATGGGAACTTGTTTCCCAACTGGTATATTAACCCACCATCAAAGGTGGAGGAACAGTTGTACTGTGATTTTGATTCTTAATGCTAATTTCATATTTTTCTGGCCAAAAAAAAAATAAAATAAATAAACTGTCCAAAAATAGAAAACTCTGAAATATTTTTATTCAATTTGCTAAATTTGAAATGATCATTGGAGGGAATTAATAACCTTGGCTTTGAACTAAACTGATCGAATTATATAATTTTTTTAAAAAAATTTACATTGGTTTAATGACTAGTAAATTTCCGGTTTACCCCCGAACCGTGGTTAGCTGAGCTCCACACTGACGGCTAGTAAATGTTATGCTGCGTTGGAGTTGCATAAGGGTGATCACGTAATTTCGAGCTGTCCTGTCTATAATCATCTCCTCCCTAAAAGGCAGGCTAGGCAACCGGCTCGTGCCCGTTTCTCTCCGTCGCATCCGCCCATTAAAACCCCATCCCCTCTTTTACCCGTGACCGTACAACCCCTTCTCACTCTTCAATCTCCATTTCCCCTACTTTCTCTCTCTAAATTTATCTTTGTCTGCTTTTTCAATCCTAGGCTCGTGTTCTCACCAATGCGTCCCCTTCCAAAACCCTAATTAATCATTTTATCAGTATTTTTAGTCTGGTAGTAAAAACAGAATCACGATGGAGGGAACAGTTGGAGGAAGTGGAGATGCTTCAACTAGCAGCGGCGGCGGTGGGG
The DNA here is from genome assembly GCA_948294925.1 of Codiaeum variegatum. Classification (NCBI taxonomy): domain Eukaryota; kingdom Viridiplantae; phylum Streptophyta; class Magnoliopsida; order Malpighiales; family Euphorbiaceae; genus Codiaeum; species Codiaeum variegatum. Next base: position 1,920 of record CAOJBK011663392.1, read on the forward strand.
CACAGGGGACTGCTCCGGTACCTATGTCTGCGCAGTCAAATGCTCCGCCGCCGTTTCTAAGCAAGACTTATGACATGGTCGACGACCCGGCGACTGATGCTATTGTGTCGTGGAGTCCGACGAACAACAGCTTTGTGGTGTGGAATCCGCCGGAATTCGCGCGCGACCTTCTCCCAAAATACTTCAAGCACAATAACTTTTCCAGCTTCGTTAGGCAGCTCAACACCTACGTATGGCTTTATGGATTTCGCTCTCGTTTCTTTTATGTTTTCTTTGCATTTTACTTTGTTGGAATTGGTTTGCTCTGTAATGTGCTTGTTAGTGGCTTATTGTTTGCGAATGGAGATGATGAATTGTGTTTGTGATTTGGTAACAATTTTGCTTGGTGTGCAGATTTTGCGTAGTTGCGGACTAGTGTTGATTTATACCGTGGAGATGAATTTGCTTTGTGAATTATGTTATGGGGTTTGTCACAAAAATTTCATTTGTATGGTATCTGAGAGGGTTTAGGAATGAAGGAGGTTACTTGTCGTATGTTGTAGGGTGTGAATTACAGAGATGGTTTTGTGGGCCATGTTGTATTTTTCTTATTCATAGCTATTGACAAGTTCTTGGAGTTTTGATTTAGAGAAACTACAAGATATTATTGGTTTTGTGGGGTATTGAGTGAAAAAGAATTGTTTAAATCCTATTCAGGTGATACTCAAAGGAATTAATTTGCGACCATTTGCCTTTGTTGGTTCCATAGAATTGAGCTGGTTCCTCTTTTCCCCTCTATTTTATGTATATATTGGACTGATGAATGTAAATGATCTTTCTGGAGTCTTCTTTTGAGGTTTGAGGCTGTTGTGGGATTAAAGTAAGGATCATGGACCTAATCTAATATAAAAGTTATTTTCACTATCACCGTGAATTATGATTGGATCAATAAATAGTCTTCCTCATCTTTTTCTTTTTGGGAGATTTAGAGAGAGGAAGAGGAGACATTAATCTGTATCATAGGTAGGAATCTAAGACTTGAGCCACTCAGGTCGTTCTTTGCCAATGTAAAATATCTGGTTCCTCTTTTTGCTCCATACTGTTGATTTGTGACTATGGCTGACTTGACTTTTCATTGATGATATGGTAATGAGTGATCATGTGGTCTAGCTCTGAACTTACTGATGCATCTTTGAGATTGAAGGCTATTTAACTGTTAAAGAAATCGCTGTTGCTAGTACTAGGGCTAGAATAGTATCTTTTGATATTTGATTCAAGTTTTGAAAGAGGTGGAATTTGTCTCAATAAAATCAATTTTAAGGAACAGTTTTGAATTAGGCATGGTGATTATAGTGTTGGGAGTTGGCTGCTTGGTTGCAGTACAATTGTAGAAAATACTGATATATCTTAAAAACTTGGCATTTGGTCAACCAAAGATTCAGAAAAAAATATATAGATAATTTTGAGCACTTATTTGTATATATGAACGTGATCTTTAAAAGTTTAGGAACTTGCATTGTGCTTTATCGAAGTCGGTTGACAATGACGCAATTTGATTAATTATTTTCCCTTAAATAAATGTATCTTTTTCACATTTGAAGTTTTAACTTGTCTTTTCCCTGTCTATTCTCAACAACCAAATGAAGCAGAAATGGAAAAATGGAAAGAAATCATATTTCAGATTGATCATGACCTGATTACAAGGTTGCAATTGTTTTGGTTTATGAATTCTGTCATCTCTTACAAACTAAACTGGTTGAAGGCAGAGAACTTATAGGCATTTTAATCACATTCACTGCATGCAGAAGAAACATAACATGAACCAATTCTTTAATCTTCCAGATATTTTGACTATCTTTTAATGCTAGTTTTGATCCCATGATTACTTTAAGGATTTGGGGTTGATAGAATGATGCACTTGTGCATTTATGGTAATATTTTGAGGCTTATGTCAGACTTGAATCCAACAGCAGTTTTAGTCTCTTCTTGTGGTGGCATGTACCTCCCTGTTACTCATGAATTAAGAACTTTCACAATGGCAAGGTCTAATTGGTACAACTTAGGAGTTGATGAAACCTTTCACCAGAATTCATCCTTAAAGGATAATAGAAATTACAATCTAACAGCAGTTAACCCTACATTAAGGGCATGATATATTGACATAAACTATTTGTCCATTGCTTAGTTGATAAAGAGAAAATTATCTTCTGTGCTTTTGTTCCTTAAGCAATAGACTTGTTACTTGCCCATCACTAACTTTACTTTTCATGAATGAAGATCTGGCTGATTTGATTATTTATCTTTTGTTATGCATCAACCCTTTTTTTTATACTGATATATGAGAACTTCAGCTGTGGTAGGAGCTTGTTAAATGCTTGTCTACATATAGTATGTGCCTGCAATTTTACTAGGTCAAGAGGTAAGGCTTGAGTATGATGTTATAAACATTGAAGTTTTGTTCCTGCATCTACAGTTATTTTTTTTCTTCCTCTTTAAAATTGCAGAATGCTTATGTTTCACATGCATCTCCATCCCTTAAAATGTGCAGATAAAGAGATGAGACTTTACCATCGGGTCACGTAGTTATATATGGTATTATGTTTATAGGCTATTGTGACAGTTTATTCGGATTAGCTACTAAGGCATGGTGATTGAATTCATTTGATGAGGTAGGTCAATACAGGTGTATCTTAAGAGGAAGCTTTTGGCTTTTTAAATTGTTGGGTTGCTTCTCCTCATGAGAAAAGAAACATCCAGTTCATTTCCTGATTATCTCACTTTATATATTTCTTTCTGAAGGTTTAGAAGAATAATGGTGCCTGTTACAGACAAAATTCTGGTTTAGGAAGCTTGGTCTAGCTAAACATGTGTACATTAGTTTGAGAAATAATCTCACATGCCCCAAAAGATTGAAGAGCAGACATTATTGTTTGGAATCAAGTCTTACATTACAAGTGATGAATACTTTGAGACATAAGCTAGATTGAAGAGCAAAGTGCATACACATGCAAAAAGAGATGTATAAATTCTATCAATTTCTGGTGGCTGCTGTTGTTGGCAATTAGTAGTGATGACTGGTAACTCTTGGCAGATTAGTGGGCTGTTGTTTATGGTTCTCTGATGGATTTCTCTCACTCTCTCTCTTTCTCTAAGTTTGTAGTGGAGCTTGCCTATATTTAAAGGAAAGATTCAATTTCTTATCTCTCACTTGGAAATATATTTCTTTTTGAACAAATTACGAAAGCCATGTTCAATGTAAAAAAATCAGCTTTAATGAATATAATCAAAGGTTTATCCTACTATCATGAGGATAATTGAATATCATACTTCACACCTACAAAGAAGGATCTTGGTTGACCCAATTTGGTTTGAGACATCATCATAGTTTAGCATGTTGCATCATTCCTCTTAACCTAGAATGTCTCTGACTGAAACCTTAAGTGATAATCTATTAAATATTAAATTATCCTTTTGAGAAAGTGTCATAACATCATATGATGCAGAAAGTTGGATTTCTATCAGTTGCGACTGTCAAACCAAGTCCTTGGAGATGCAATTCTAGATGGTATTGTAGGTATTTGGATTGCAACAATAGTTCTATTCTTTATAATTTTTTTTTCAAACATTGGAACTAGATTTAAGTATTTGACCTATAGTGGTATCCCTTAATGGCTTACCTTGTTTCGATTGTCTTCAGGGTACTTGTTCGTCCATAAAATCATGATTGCGCAAGATGCTTGTTGTTTGACACATGCATATGTGGACCTTTGGCACCACATAAAATATGCAGGCATTCATGTTTTAGCATTTACTATATAACTTTTGATTCTTGCTGTTATTTGTACTGTAGTATCAATAGTAGTGTTGGTGAGGCATTACTATCTGTTATTTTAGTGTAGTATAGTGGTTGAACGTTATTCTTCTTCATGGATACTGTACGGAAATCTGCTTTTACATGTTGGATTTCTATCTGGTAACCAAATTAATATTTCGCCTTGGGTACATCCTTTTCCTGTGTAGGGCTACTTGCTACAAAATCTTTTTTGTTCTCTCTGTATATTCTCTCAGCATTTCAGATTCCGTTTTTAATGTTCTTGGATCTTTACAAAGAGTTGGGTAATCTACTCTTGGAATTTTCCTTACAAAAGTGCCATAATTGAATCCCGTGTTGCCTCTCCGCCTCCTCTAGACTCCTTATTGGTTTGAATTTGATCTTGCTAAAATTTTAATTTCAAAATGTTGCAGGCTTGCCTCCAACTTTATTTATCTAGAAAGTAAGGGTATATCTGTGAAAATTGCCCTCTAAATCTTTTGGGAAGGCATAAGAATGGCTAAGTTCTTCGTTAGTAACTATTCTGCACCATGGAGTATTAGCAACTATTCTACACCTTGAAATATTTTAAGCTAAACTAGGGAAAGGGTATGAAAATCTTGCAACTAATAGTTGTAAAATGTTAGTTTGACATAGTTTCAAATACATGTCGTCAAAGCTTGTTCCTGGTTTAGATTTCTCACAATACTGCATTTTCTGTGATGTTTATTATCTGAGGAAACTGCTATTTAAACACTTCCATACGCTTATATTTGCTTTTTTTCCCTGTCTTTTACTTCTAATTGAAGGTGGGATGTTTTGTTAGATTTTAGCTTCTTTTACTATTATATGCCGTGTGCATGGAAAGCAACCGGAGGAAGTTTTGTTTGGAGTACCTTGTGACTGTCCTCTATATCTATAGTTATCATCGCTGTTTCCCTACACCCTGTCCTCCCTTTTAGTGTCAGTATGTAGTAGGAGTAGGAAAGTAAAAAAATAAGCATAAAAAGATGGAAATAAAGTCATGGAGGGAAAAGTCTGCTACTGGACTATCTTCTATTGCAGGCAATTAATGAATGAATGAATAAACAAACAATAGAAAATAAAGAGAGACATATACATAGATGAATGACAATAGCTTTGAGACACAAGTGTCATTCAGAAATGCATGTTCAAAGTTTGTCCTTGAATGATTCAAGGCAATGCAACTTCTTTGTGCTTAAGAGGGGTAGTTGATCTTAACTTAGTAGCTATAGTTATTGCTATTGGATCACGAGAGTATGTTTAAGGATGCCGAATGGTTGTGACTTGTGAGAAGTCCAAAACTAAGGGCTCACTTGTAAGTTGTTACTGTTGAAGGTCTTTTGTTTTTCAGAAACTGAATATATACTAGTCTCCATGTTAGAAAGGGGAGTTTCATTTGAATACGGACTTTGGGCTATAAGAGAAGTATAAGGTAAGTTGGATGTACATGTAAGAGACAAAAACAAGGATAGTGAATTTTGAAAACACGAAAACAGGCCCAAAAAATAAAAATCATAGGCATGCTCTTATTTCTTTAATATGTTTAATTCCCCAATACTTGTTGACTGTTAAGCTGGCGATGCTGAATGGACTTCAGAGTGCTAATTTGTAGATCTTGACTCATCCCAGGGAGCAAATGGGAAGGTATTGTGAAGCAACAACGTGATCTGATGCCTTACTTTGCTCTGTGGGGATCTTTTAGGCAATTTAAGTTGTATGACCTCAGGAAGCCCCTTAAGAGTTGGGATATAGGTAGGATTACTATCTTTTGCAATGTTAAGTCTGATGATGTGTCTGTGTATCAGATGGATGGTGAAAAAGTTTAATTGCATCATGTAACTGTAGACCATAATTTGAAGAGATTGAAACCAGAAAATGGGACAATTTTTGGGATATCTAAATCGTATAGTGCCATAATCCTTATTTGTTCATATCTTCCTATATTTTGCAACTTTAGACATAAAAAATGCACCTTCTTTATGTATGTAGGGTTCTAATTATGCCTTATTTAGTTTGAACTGATAATAAGCGCATGCTAATACAGTTTCAATAGCAGGGAATTTTTCTTGTCATATGCTTTATAATTTTCATTCTTTTGGAGGAGTTATTCTGTGTGGATGAGGTTAAGGTGTTGCATAATGACATGGTTGGAGGAGTGATTTGGACTAATTTTTCAAAGCATCTGATGATTTATTTAGTTATAGTCAAGTTTTACATTTTTTGGATTTATTCATTTCCTTTACATCTATTTTCAATCAGGGTTTCCGGAAAGTTGATCCAGACCGATGGGAATTTGCCAATGAGGGGTTTTTGAGGGGTCAAAAGCACCTGCTTAGGACTATAACACGACGGAAACCTGTTACTGTACATGGGCATCAACAGCCACATCAGCCTCCTGGGCAAAGCTCATCTGTGGGTGCCTGTGTAGAGGTTGGGAAATTCGGGCTGGAGGAAGAGGTTGAGAGGCTCAAGAGGGACAAGAACGTGCTTATGCAAGAACTTGTTAGGTTGAGGCAGCAACAGCAGGCTACAGATGGACAATTGCAGACTATGGTACAGCGACTTCAAGGAATGGAGCAGCGACAGCAACAAATGATGTCATTTCTCGCAAAAGCTATGCAGAGCCCTGGCTTCTTGGCTCAGTTTGTACAGCAGCAAAATGAAAGCAACCGACGCATTACAGACACTAACAAAAAACGAAGGATCAGGCAAGATGGTGTTTCTGAGAATGAGGTTTCTAGTGCCCCTGATGGCCAGATTGTAAAATACCAACCTATGAATGATGCTGCGAAAGCCATGCTCAGGCAAATCATGAAAATGGATGCTTCTTCCAGGATGGAATCTTACAACAATGGTCTTGAAGGTTTCATGATTGGCAGTGGTTCACCATCATCCAGCGCAATGGAGACTGGGAGCCCTTCAAGCCGTGTATCAGGAGTGACTCTTCAGGAGGTCCCACCAACCACAGGGCATTCGGTATATGCTACAACAGCTTCTGGGCTATCAGGGCATGACCCTACAGCTTCCATATCAGAAATGTCCAACCCGCATATTACTAGTTCTGAAAAGTTAGCAGCATCTCAATTTCCACATCCAAGTACACTTGTTGGATCAAAAGAGGCACCTTCTATCTCCATTCCTCAGCCAGATGTAGTAATGCCACAATCACTTTCTCAAATTCCAGATATTCCTCCAGAAAGTATTGTTGATTTGCCTGGAGATAGCTATATGGAACCTGAAACTGGCAATGATGGATTTATGGATTTGACTTCATTAGGAATTGGAAATGTTTCCCCAGATTCTGATATTGATATATTGCTAGAAAATTCTACCTTTTGGGATGAATTTGTGCAAAGCCCAGCACCTGAGGATATTGAATCAAGCTCCATTGATGCTAAAACAAAGGGAAACAACGTGCAGCCAATGGACAATGGGTGGGACAAAGTTCAGCCCATGGATCAGCTTACAGAACAGATGGGACTACTTAGATCAGATGCTACAAAGCTTTGATCTCGTTTTGCCAGATGTACATTTGTTGAGAGTTGCCCTAGGTAAACACCCAGATAAACTTTTAACTCTTAAAATCATATGCTTTTCCCCTGGTTACTGGAAAAACAGTCAATACCATTTGTACCTGTTTACCCATGTTTTTTTTTTTTGCATATAAGATGTCAAATTAGTTTTTCGATTTTTTTTTCGGAAAACATTTGAGTCCTAATGACCTATTCTCATCTTGATAGGACATTCATTTTTAACCCTGGCCATAGTTCTGTGATTACTCAGTTACAAATGTTCTCGAGGTTCCTTTCTTATTATCCCCATTTCGTCCTTCCATGCATCTTGAGTCACAGTTTGTAAAGTTTGTGGGTATCTTTTGTTTAATGTAAATGGCAACGCTGTGGCTAAAATGATAGTAGTTTATTGGAAAACCAACAGCTAAATAATCAGCATAACCTTTCAGTCCATCCGTAGCCTAATCACAAACCATTTAATCACTATCCACTGTTAATTAATAAATAGAGAAATTGCTCGAGGTTTAGCTCAAGCGGCAGAAGCATCGCTTAGAAGTGAGAAGTTTCAAGTTTGAGCTCTTTTCTTTAACTAGGTGAGTTTTGCATATTTGATGCATGTTTAAGAGGATGACTTTTGCCATTGAAACTATCTTACCTATTAAATTATGAGGTTAAATGTTTATTTTCTATTTTATTAGCTACTGTATTATGAAACTACATAAATGTCATTTATTTATTTGGTATAAAAATCATTTTATATCATGCATTAATTATGCAAAAATAAATAATACATTTTACAAAACTTGAATTTGCTTTTCAATTTGTGCACCAAAAAGAAAATTTAAGCGGTATTCAATAATGCCAAATGTATAGTTCATAACAAAAATAGTGTTAGATGTTAATTTTCTATTTCATAAGTGACTAATGTGAATTACATAACCACGAAAATGGATAAAACATGGAATAAGCATTTTTATTTCCTCTTCTTTCAACTACAAGAAAAACTAAATAGAAAAGAAGAAAGACAAATGTCATCTAAAGAACTAAACTATCTAACTAATTAAACATACTCATCAGAGATTGGCGCTGACGTCACCACAAAAGCCTCACCTGCCCACAAATTTTGGGATTGTCACAGCCACTTTGTTACCTTTTTCATGCCTATGAAAGCACGTGTTTAGTCCAAAAACCATCTCTAAAACCACTCAATTCTTCAAATTAACATGTTAAATTTATTTTACTATATTTATACACACACCATTGCTCTCTTTCCGTACACTCGGATTTATTCTTCGTATTCCGTACCCTAATATTGATTCATTATGTGTACCTTCTTTCTTTTCATATTTGAGTTTGTACACTCAGTGGATGATATATGAATTAAGATTTTGGATGTTTTAGATCCCACTACTCAAAAGGTTTGAAGAACTCTGTCAGCAACACCGTTAATGATATTAGTGAGAGAGAACAGATCGAGGTATAACCTAAGCAATAAAATCATAATTGATTCTTGAAATTTATCCCGCTCCCTTAAATCTGAAAAAATGACATTAGTGAGAGAAAGGAGGCATCAAAAACCCTTAAGATTATCCTTACCTCCTCCATTACCAGTTCTTGATTTTGATCATCAAACCCCTCCAACACCAGCATCCTTATCATCCAAGAAAATGGCCATGCTTGGCCGGCGCAGTGGCGGAATTGTCTATAAAGTATGTCACAAGCCCACTGCCTTCATATTTGCTTTAAAAGTTGTCAAACTCGATCACAACACCATTCCCAGACAAGCCATTGTTCGAGAGGCAGAGATCCTTAACAGGGTAGATTCGCCTTATATTGTTCGATGCTATGGAGTGTTTGATGGCGAGAAAGAATTGTGCTTTGCAATGGAACACATGGAGAGAGGCTCCCTACATGATATTCTACTTGAAAGTAAAATATTACCAGAGGATGTGATTTCTAAATTGGCTTGGTGTGTTTTGAATGGGTTATAATACTTGCACAGATTGCAAATAGTTCATGGAGATATTAAGCCTTCAAATCTATTGATTAATAATAAATGGGATGTGAAATTTGCTGATTTTGGAGTGAGTAGAGTTGTTGTAGGCAAAGAAGATGGTTGTGAAGCTTATGTGGGAACGTGTGTCTACATGAGCCCTGAAAGGTTTGCTGGTGAAAATGCAGATGATGGGTTCGCTGGCGATGTGTGGTCACTTGGGGTGGTGATTTTAGAATGCCTTGTGGGTAGTTATCCATTGATTGGTATTGGAGAGAAGCCAGATTGGGCTGCTTTGGTTTGTGCAATATGCTTTGGGGAGAAGGTGAAGATGCCGGAAAATGGGTCGCCGGAGTTTAGGAGTTTTGTGTATAGGTGTTTAGAGAAGGATTGGAGCAAGAGAGCTACTGTTGATGAACTTCTTCATCATCCTTTTATAAATGGAAGAAGTTGTTTATAAAGAGTTCGACCAATAGACTCTAAACTTAAAACAAAAATTGAGATATCAATGCATAATTGGTTCAGTCAACAAATGACAATGAGATGGCAGATTATGAAATCTAACTGCATTTTTTCATGGGAAACATTTTAGTCTTTTTAGTTCCAATTTTGCCTCCTACTTTATAGAATACACTTGTTCTACTTTAATCCTACATATGGTTCAATTTAACTCTAAGCAATAGGTGTCTCTTTCTCTTACCCTTTGAGATTTACTAATTTGAATATGAAGAGAAAACTTTTGGGTGGTATATTTTCATTTATGTTTAATGATAGTGAGATTTGATTATTTGAAAGTAGTTTGAACAGAGGCAAAACCATGTAAAGGCAAATCTTGGGCTGCAACCCAAGATATATAGTTTGAAAAAAAATTAAAAAAGGAGATTTTTATACAATGCATACAAAAATTATTTTAATCACAAAAATACAACAATTTTTTTTTAACATGTTACATAAATTAACACTAGCATTTTTGTATAAATCAACCAAAATTTTGATAAATATTTTCATAAACTTTTATAACTTTCTATATGGAAAAGAAAAATCAAGCAGACAACCTAATGGAGAGCACGAGTGGTTTCCCTATGAGCCATGAGCATGAAGCCGATAAAAAGCAGCGGAAAACACTGAATGAATATCGATCAAACTTGACTCCTACGGTCATCTTTAGGAATAGGTTACTGCCATCTCTAGTGCATCCATCAAACAAATTAGTTTTGGCAAGACCATTCCCACCCTTTCTGTTGGAACAAGAAATCTTTGATTGTTGCTTTGAAGGAACATGGAGTTTCAAAGGAAGATGAGGATCTTCTTGCTTGAAGCAATAAGAAAATTGAGCTTGTTACAAGCCCTTCTTTGGAACTTGATGATGAGTTAATATTGGATCAGAATTCTCAATCGTTGGTGCCTGAAAGTCCCCCTCAAGATGATATTAAAGAGTTACAGGGACTTAAAGCTTCGTTTAAAGACATGTTGATGGGGGAAGGCGAGAAGAGTGAAGGGGATAAGTCAGCGTCTAATGTTTCTGATGATGATGAGATGATGGATGATGAGGAAGACGAGGAGTGTTCTGTTATCAGGCTAACTAAGGAGGAGAAAATCAGACTTTATAATTCTTGAAATAGGGCTTTGATTGTCAATCTATTGGGCACTACTGTTGCCTATCCTTTTATTTTACATAGGCAGTTTTGAATTGGTAGCTATTGACAACGGTTATTACATTGCAAAGTTTTGTATGCAAGAAGATTATGAGTTTGCCAAATATGAGGGCCCTTGGTTAATTGTCGACCATTATCTCACTTTTAGGCAGTGGACACCTAATTTGGATCCTAATTCTCTCCCTTTGGAGAACTTATTGGTGTGGTTTTGTATTCCATATCTTCCAATTAAGTATTATGACAATGATTTTCTGATGAAGGTAAGGAGGAAAATAGGTAATCCTGTTAAAATTGATCAGGCCACTTCTCTTGTTTTCTGTGGTAAATTTGCTAGATTGTGTGTTGAAGTTGATATCACAAAGCCATTATTGGCTAAGTTCAAATTGTGAAACAGAATTTGAAGAATTGAGTATGAAGGGGTGCATCTGATATGCTTTGATTGAAACAAGTTTGGCCACCAGAAAGATGAGTGCAAGGCCAACCCTCATAATATTCTGGCTACTGAAAATATGGCAGCTAATAATAAGGAAGATTCTAGTATTAATAATAACCATAGGGAGATTGATATTTCTCCTGAAATATTGGAAGATTATAGGCTATGGATGTTAGCAAATAAGAGAAACAGAAGGCCAAAATCTTGGTATTCTTCTAAGATTTATGCTAACAGACAGAAAGAGGAAGGGAATAACAAAGTTGTTGGGGGAGGGAAGAATAGATATCATATATTGGTTGATGATGTAGAGGAATTGGATCACCAACCTATTCAACCCAGTAATAAAATGGATAAAGTTATGAGAAATGGGCCTTCTAAGGGATGTAGCCAAAACCAACAAATGAGGTCGAATGCCATTGTGAACCCAAACAACTGGTATGCCTCTAACAAACATAACAACACAACCATGGCTTTACACAATTAATTGGGTGGCTCTAATACCACTTGAAGGGCGAATATGGAGTCGCGCAGCGGAAGCAAAGAAAAAATTCCAAAAATTTCCAGCAGTATTTTTTTTTTTGCAAAAATCCAAAGTAACTCGGTTTTTAATTTTCAAAACTTTTATGAAACATTTACTATACCAAAACACTTTTTACATGGTTGGGTTATATATTCATTAAGCTCTTTAACAGATTACTAAACCCTAAGATGGACCCATATTTAACATTAAGAATCTTTCCAATTATTGTGCAAAACACAATAGAAACAAAGAAGGGTTAGAAC
>CAOJBK011663408.1:0-10365 GCA_948294925.1 Codiaeum variegatum
CAAAGATGATTCCTACTAATTTTATGTGCTAATTACATTGAATTGTTAACTAATTATTAGTCAATTTGATCCAATGGGGTGTTAGCACATGTTACCCATCTCCATCACTCATATTGCTTTATGTTAGGTGAGATTAAATGATGATGTGTGTCGGTATTTAAATGAAGTGGATGTCATCTTTTGCTAAAGATGATAGGTTTCATATTCACTATTCATCTTATTCTCCAATGGTTTAGAGAGAGAAGCTCTCTAAGAGCTAGAGAGAGAGCTTCAAATTCACACCAAAATTTGAGAGGAAGTTTAGATTAAAGAATACTTCTTAAATCTTAAATTTTTTTTTCAAAAACCATTGGGAAGGGAGTGTGATGGAGCATCAAGTCCAAAGCAATCCTCAAAGTATCAAGTTCTTAAGTAAAGAAGCAAGAATCAAGCATTTGGGTGATTTCGAATGAGAGAAGGATTCATGCTTCTTGAAAAGAGCTAGAGAATAAGCTTTTGGGAAAAGCTGGGTATGTCTCAAGCTAGAGGCTTCACATTTGGCTAGCTTAACGAAGGAGGGAGAGAGGTATTTTATACGTTATAACCCCTCTTTATTTCTATTGTGTTTTGCATAATAATTGGAAAGATCCTTAATGTTGAATATGGGTCCATCTTAGGGTTTAGTAATTTGTTAAAGAGTTTAATGAATATCTAAACCCAACTATGTTAAAAGTGTTTTGGTATGGTAAATGTTTCATAAAAGTTTTGAAAACCAAAAACCGAGTAACATCAAATTTTTGCAAAAAAATTTTTGCGCTTGACTGTGCTGCTGTCCAGCAGTGCTGCTAGAGCTGCTATCCAGCAACATTCTATCCAGCAGAGCTACTGGAGCTACTCTTTTGTAGCGCTCTGTCCAATAATGCTATTGGACAGTGCTGAAATTTTATTTTCGGCTTCCGCTGCGTGACTCCGTATTCACCCTTCAAAATCATCCTAATTTTTGTTGAAGGAACAACAATCAACCACAACACTAAGGTGAGTCTTCTAATTTTGGACAAAGGTTATCTACTTTAGAAATTAGTTTGAATGCCTTTATTCAAGAAAGTACTTAAGCTCAAGAAGCCACAAATAGAAGATTGGATTCACTTGAGGCATCAACAATGAGAATTGAAACTTAAGTTGGCCAAGTGGCAAATCAAGTTAGTAAAGTAGCAACTCAACTACAAATAAACCAAAGGGGTAGGCTGCCTAGCCAACCTGAGCAAGCTAAAGCTATTTCTGTCATTCAAAAGGATCAAGATGAAAAGGAAGAGGTAATGGCTGAGGTTGAGGTTGTTGAGGTTAAGCAAGTGGAAAAGTTGATTGAGAAAAAAGAGGAGTGCATAGATTCAGAATTTCAGCAATCAAAGTATGTGTTTCCCTTACATCTAATGAAAAATCAACTAGACACCCAGCTAGGTAAGATTTTTGATCTTTTTAAATAATTACATATAAATATGCCTTTTATTAGATCTTTGATGTAGATGCCTAAGTACATGAAAGAATTAGAGGAGTTGCTTGAGAAGAAAGAGAACTTTGAGGAGGTTTCCATTATACAATTATCTGAAGAAAGCTCTTGCAATGTTACTAAGCTATCACAAAAGCCTAAAGATCCAGAATGTTTTACTTTCCCTCATCTTTTAGGTAGTTTAAATATTGAGAAAGCATTAGCTAATTTAGGTGCAACTGTTAGTATAATACCCCTAAAAGTTTTTAAGGCGTTAGGTTTAGGAGAACCTAAACCAACTCATCTCCTAATTGAATTAGCTGATAAATCTATTATTTACCCTAAGGGGGTGGTTGAGGATGTGTTGGTTAAGGTTGGAAAATTTATCTTTCTGATTGATTTTATGGTGATTGATATGGATGAAATTGTAGAAAACTCATTTATATTAGGTAGACCATTTTTATCAACTGCTAGAGCTATCATAGACGTTTGTGAGGGAAAATTGACCTTAAGAATGGGTAATGGTTAAATTATTTTTTCAATTACCTAAGATTCATTCACACACTATTGCACATTAAGAAGTTAAATCAAGTGAAACTATTATTAACCCTACACCATTACATGATAAAATTGATATGGTTAATAGTGTTTCTTTTGAAAGTTGTGTTGTGCAAAAAATTATGGAGCCTAAACCTCATGATCAAGCTGAAATATTACCTTTGACTATGGCAATGCATGAACCAGATCAAGGGTTAGTGATCACACTAAAGCTTGAATGTATGAATAAATCCCACAACAAATGCAAGCAAAAAATAAGCAAGAAAGGTAAGAAAAAGAGAAAGAAATTGAATGAAAAAGGTAATCTTATTTGGTTACCTATGTTTGTTATCGAGTCTTGCTTGAAAATTTTGAAAGAATGCTGGAATGGTAACTACGGAATGTCTTATTTTAAATGTAATAAATTTGGGTTCCATGGTGAGAGGTTTAATGCCTCTGAGGTAGGTTGAACCTATCTTAACATCTAGCTAAGACGACGTTAAAGAAGCTCTAGGTGGGAGGCAACCCACTAATTTTAAATTATTTTCTAGTTTATTTTCCTTTTTAATTTGGTGTTTTTAATTCCTTTGTCAAGAGATAATGCACGGGTATGGTTGCATTTGAGTTGTGATTTTGCAGGAATTTTTAGGTTTAAAGAGCTAAAATGAGTATTCGAGTGTGTGGATTTTAGATAAAGAAAGACAATAAAGGCAAGTTTTCCTTTTTCCCCTTTTCTTTATTGTTCTTTTTAACGCATTGGGGACAATGTGTGAAATAAATGTGTTTGTGTGTGTATGTGTTTGTGGGGGGGAGGAAGCTTGTGCTTATTTTTCTTTATTGCCTTGACTTGTTGATTAGTTTGAACTTAAGCAAAAATAAGTTTTAACTATGAGGTGATGATTTGATAATCTTAATTGAGTTGTGTTTTTTGTTAAAATTTTTTGAAATTTAGCTATAATTATAGGTCATTGTTTCAATTTTCTATGTTAATTGCAAAATTTTGAGTTTAGAATTTAAAAGTAAAGAGTTTTTTTGATATTATTGTATCATTGAAATTTGAAATTATTGTTAACTTTTTTAGCATGTGGATTTAATTATTGCAAGGTTGTGAATTTGGTATAATATGCATGGATTATGAATAAATTAAAAGTTTTCACTAAAAGAAAAAAGTAAACAAGGAGCTTTGAAAATAATTCCATATTCCGCTGGTTCCTGTTTTACGCAAAGTGAAACTAATCTAAAGGAACTATGAATAGTACTAGTAGTCGATTGATGTAAGTGATAAGCTGAGTAACCGGGGGTCGGCACCACAAAGTATTTACCTTCGAATCAAAAGGATAATGATGAAATCAGTTAAGTCAAGCTCCTTCATGTAAATAAAAAGAAAAATAAAAAAAAAGTGCATGTGCTTAAAGTTTAAATTTGCATGAAATGTGTGTTATTTTTCCAAAAGATTGAGTTAATTACTAAGCATGAAAACCTTCATTTGCTTGATTTTGACTTTGCTGCCTAAAAAAGATGTTTGCTCATTCATTTAACTTGAATTTTGATGCTTGGTTATGCTATAATATCACTAAAATTGTTGTAATTGGATTCTAAGTTTATAACTTGATTAATTGATTAAGTAAAATTTGACTTTAATTTATTTGAATAGTTGGATTAGAAATTAGAAATTTTATTTTACATAACTTGGCTGAGAAAGTTAAGTTATCAAATCATTGCGATTATTCTTGAGGACAAGCAAAAGCTGAAGTGTGGGCGAGTTGTTTTGTGCATAATTTTATATATTTTTCCTTTACATTTAAGTTGATTTTATGCCCAAAAAAGTGCGTTTAATGTGTTTGTTAAATGGTGTTTAGAGAAAGTTAGGAAATTTGTGCAAAAATGATGTTATTTGATCAAAAGATGGAGTTCCCGAGCGAATGGGTTTGTAAGGAGCACGATTCAGAGTGTTTTTGAAGAGTTTTAGAGCATTTTTAAGTGGCACAGGCCATGCGGACCCACTATGGGCCCCTGGCCTGTTCACTTTTCTATTATGAATTCAAACAAAAATAGTGAGTTTTAGAGATTGGCACAGCCGTGCGGATTTTATAAGGGGTCATGCGTGGCAGCGAATATCTGACCGCTTTGACAGTTTTTAGTATTTTGAGCATAACTTAAGCTACAAATGTCCGATTGAGGCATGTACGATAGCGATAGAAAGATAAAAGAAAGATCTAAAACTTTTATAATCTTAAAATCCAGTTTTAATGTTTTCCAATCCAAAATCGACTTGAAATCCAGAAGTTTTTACCAAGGCAGTTTTTATTATGAGTTTTAAAGTTATTTATTTTTTATTTTGATTATAATTCTTTTCCTACTCAAATTTTGACCCTAACCCTAAAGGATACACTATATAAACGGTTTTAAAACTTAAGAAGAAGGGAGAAGAGAGATTCTAAGCCATTCTAAAAAGGTTTGGAGAGAATTAGTTTAGAATTGCTTGAGAGTTTACTGTCAATTCTCTATTTTCACTATTTTTCCAGTGTTATGGTAGTTCTTCATTAATTTGGTTTATGTTAAAGATTGAAGTTGAATTTCTCTAAGTAGATTGGATTTTTCTACTTTTAATTAAGGTTTATTCTTATCTTTATTTCTTTAATTCTAGGTTTTCTTTTCTTTAAGAGTATTAAGAATGATTTCTCTTTGAATTATTGTGATTTTATTATGTTTTAAATAAATCATGAACTAAATTCATTTTTGTCTAGAGATTAAAGCATGAAATAGTTTTGATATGATTAATTGCTGTGAGTTTTGTTAGTAAGGTTTAACTTTTGCTTGATTGAATTGATTTAATGATTATAAATTGATTACTTGATTACCAAATAGTTTAACTAGGGTTTTGACGATGGAGCGAGAGTGGAAGTATAAATCTGAAACTATTCAATTAAGATTCTAAAATGAATTGGGTTCATAAGTTTTAGTCATAAATCTTTAGATTGATTCATGTTTTCTCTATATTACATCCATGAATGCATTAACTAAACTAGGGTAAGCTATAGTTGAATGATTTCATGAAACATTGGAATTTTAAACCTAAGTAATATAATTTATTATTTAAAATCATAAAGGATAGATTATGGATTGTTAATTTCTCTAGACACGTTCATAACATTGCATATTCATACTCAATACTTGCTTACTTATAATTTATTATTTTATTTTACTCTTTCAATTTCAAATCAAAATCTCTTTTACATTAACTTGTTCTTAAAGAAACAAATTGATTAAGCTTAGTCACAAAAGGTTGTTTCGTAGGGATACGACCTTGAGTTCTCATACTGTATTATAATAGCCCATATTCTTGCGATCACTATTTTGTAGTAGATTTTGAGGCAAACATCCTTATCTTGAAAAATTAAGAACTAAGGCTACTATTGGCTGACTATGAATAGGGACTATGCACAGTATGCCCAAAGGTGCATGAAATGTTAAAAATATGCAAAACTCCAAAAGCTTCCTTCCTTGCCTCTTAATTCGATCACAACACCATGGCCCTTTGCTGTTTGGGGCATCGACGTAATTGGAAAGCTTTCATGAAGTCACTTTCTAGTCATAAATACATCTTAGTGGCCATAGACTACTTCAACTAGTAGATTAAAGTTGTACCTTATTGAGTCCTGGACTCCAAGAAGGTATCTTAGTTCATAAAGACTAATATCATCATAAGGTATGGTGTTCCACATGAAATCACATTGGACAATGGCTCCCACTTCCAGAAGGAGGTAGTCACTCTCCTAAAGAAGGAAAAGATTAAACATCATAGGTCTTCCCTATACATACCTCATACTAATGGCACAGTTTAAGCCGCCAACAAAGCATTGAAAAATATGCTCTAGAATATGATCAGCAATCATAAAGGATGGCACCTGCATCTGCTAAGCACCCTCCTTGGGTATAAAACTACTTACAAGTTGGCTACCAAAGCTACACCGTACTCTCTAGTCTATGGAATGAAAGCACTCCTTCCCATTGAGTTGGAAATTCATACCACTAGAGTTCTCTAAGAAGCTCAGATATCTTAACTCGATTGGCAATAGGTAATGAAATTGATGAAAAAAGGATGGAAGCACTCCACCATATGTAGAATTATCAGATCAGACTTGCCAAACACTTTAATAAATAGGTTCAAAGTCGCAATCTTCAGGAAGGTGATTTGTTCCTAAAGGAAAAAAGGAAAGTTGTGCAAGACCCTCGAAGGAAATTCAAACTTCCTTAGAGTGGCCCATACATCATCAAGAAGATCATGTCTAGAAGAGGTGTCATACTATTGAACATCGACGGTAATGAGTTTAAGCGTCCAACTAACCTTGATCAACTCAAGAAGTACTTCATATAGTATTCGTGTTGTATGAGCATTCATTCGAGTATCATTACCAAACAAGAACTATGTGGACTTGATTCTTCAAAAATTACCATGTATTCAATTTTCAAATTATCTTTTGTAAGGAGATACTTAGGCAGCCTATAGAGGCATGGTCCAAATCATTTAATAAAAATCAATGTTTCACTCTCATTCACATTTAGGCTCTTTAACATTGCATGCAAGAGTTAAAAAGAACAAATAAACAAATCAAAAAAAGAATGAAACATGCTAAGCTGAAAATCCGAATGGGTGGCTTAAGCAAAATTTAGGGTATAGCCTGCTAGACTGAAAACTGAAAAGGCAGTCTAGGCAACAGTCAATGAATTGAGCTAAGTTGAAATCCTAAAAAGGGCGCCTTAGGAAAAAATTATAGCTTAATAAAAATAAAAACGTTTATTAAGGTCTTATTCATCTTTTAGAACACCCAAAATAAGACATTGAAACAGAAAAGAAAAAATAAAATAAATAAAGTTTTATTTTTTTCCCTAAAGTCTAGACCCAGACTCAACCTTTGATCTTAGTCAGAATAGCAACTCACTTGGCTTTCTCCTTTGGCCAGCATGCTTCAATCCCCCATACGATATACTTTGCAAATCTACCATAATCATCACCAGGAATCACCATGGCCCTCGAATAGTCTCTGATCCAATGAGAGAGGATAGTTGTAGCCACTATATCACTCACTTTGGTCGCCTCAAACAAAGGACCATCCGGAGGCACATCCTGATCATGTCCCATCCGATGAAGGACTCTAGTAGCCTGATACGATGTCACGTATTGAGATCCAAGTAGATGCACATGCTTAAAACCTTAGTTCATCAGAATAAACAACTTGATAGTGTATCAATCAGGCTTCCACAATAAATCTGAAGGACCTAGCTTCAATAGCTAGCTAATCTACTCCTTCTCAAAACCAAAGTGAATGGAAACCCTCCTAGTGTGATACCAAGTAACATAATATTCTAGTCTGTCAAGTTTAGGAAAGATCCTCAAATAGTCTCTCAACCAAATCTGAAAGGCAAAGACGCCAATCAAAAAGCCTCAAAGCATATGAAGTAAGGTTCTTTGGAGCAATAATACCGATCAAGACTCAATAGTGTCTTGGAAAAAATCATACCCATAATAGACTTACCTTCGCCCATCTGGAGTATCAGCTCAGCTATCTTTGCATCCTCAAGGCGAGTTAGGCCCACAAATATATAACCCATATTCAGTGCAAAGGTATAGGCCCTTGACCTCTAAGCCATCCAAATAGAGTCATCTTTTGATTCCTCCCAAAATGTAAAAGCCAACGTAAGTAAGTCAACCAAATCATCTTTTAATATACCTAAAGCAGCCTCTGTGCTCAAATCTAACAGCCTTTTGGATGAGTTAAAATAGCTTACCCGTTTAACTGAAATAGCTAGAACAGCCTCGAGACTCGCAAAAATGAAAATTCCTTAAAGGTAAGACATATCTCATCCATAATAGGCCCAAACTAAAATACATGATCGATAGGATCCCAAAACCATATGCAAGCATTCAAAAAATCTTAATCAATCTTAACACCCTTAAGAGTTGGAAAAGATAGCATACCATACCTCCAGAGGTTGCTTCTCCGTACTTTGCTTAACTTCTGGCACCACTCATGCATCACATAACTGAAAAGGGTTCCATGTTTTAGGGAAACTTACTTTTTCTGAAAAATAATTTTATTCCCCAGTGATTTTCTGAGTTTAGAAATACAATAAAAATCTATTTTTTTTATAAAAGTCCACTGTCAAAGTATAAATCATGCATTATCCTCAGCATGAATCTCATGCATCTACCTCCAATTACAGGCATCATCCAGTGCTAATCTTAGGAATTCTCTTAAAAGAGTCTTCACCCTAATGAAAAGGTATTACAACTACTTGTCTATCAAAGCCTAGATAACATGGAACATGCCCTTAATCTAACAAGGTGATAAGCTAAGAATCCTATATGGCTTGGCATCAATCTTGGAATCTGACATAGAATTGTCATAAGCCCAGAATCCAACATGGCACATGTAGGTTCACCACCATTAGAATCATCTTGTAATCGAAGCTAATTCAAATTAGGGGAAAGGTGCGAACCCTTAATTTTGCACCTCCAAAATTATCGGCTATTTCTTGACTCTCAAAGGTTTGGGAACCTAATAGGGTCAAGAGGTAGTGCCCCTTGTTGCTTCGAGGGCAACCCCTGAGATGAAAATTTTAAATTACAAGGGTTTACTTTGAAATTTTACATATTTTCGAGGAACTATTCATATTTTTAACACCATTGCATCCAGCCCGTTAATACGAGCCCAACGGATCTGACCATGCTTAAATCAAATTTCAAATCGAACCGGACTAAGAAAACCCAACCAAGGAAAAACCCAGGCCCAAAATGATAGGCGCATGCATAAACAACATGGCGTATTTGTAAATGCTATTGTGCATGTGTAAAGCCCATTACGTAGGCATAATGGTTCAAGCACATGCGTAGTACATGTTGCGCACGTGCCAATTAGTTTTTAGGGTTTCTAGCACGATTCCCTATAAATTTGACCCTTTAGGACATACTCGGGTTCTAGCTTTTTTATGAATTTTCCAGACTTACAGATGCCCCTTTCATGCTATTTTACTACACACTAAGCCTCCAAAACTCAATTTTCAACCTCCTAAACCGTGATGTTGAATCATAGACACTACAAATGCATCATATTCATACCGTTTTAACGATCAGTCCTCTCAATCAGCTTTAGTTCACTTTATTCTAGTCTTGTTCAGACATACAATTAGTACTCTCCGAGCAAAATGGAGACCCGCTTCGACTTTATCAAACTGTCAGACCCTCCAACCCCCAAGTCCCGCAAAAAGGTAAATACGATATAATATGATCTCTTTTTTTAATCGAAAACTATTTTACGCCCTTTAATTCGAACATAAGGCATGTTTTTTAAAATAATCATTTGAGCCCTTTAATCCTTATTTAAGGCAACTGATTATGAATACCTGTTTTCATAATTAAAATCCAAGGAAACCCTAAAATCAATTTTAGGTATAAACACACTCAAAATAAATTTTCTTTAATCAAGTTTGAAAATTGATTAAAAACTTATTTGGTTAATTGTTTTTATAAAACTAAAATCAATTTGCTACTAAACATCAAACCACCACTCTATTATCAGAACACCCCCCACCCTTTGCGAGAAGGGAGAACAGCGTGGGGTCTAATTCCTATTCAACGGGATACACCGGCAAGTTTTACAAGGCTTCAATTCCAAAATTACTTTTGCTTTATCTTACATTATTTATTTCATTATTTTTTATGTTATTTGTTCATGTTTATTTCATTATCATTTTTTTATTGATCTGTTTTGGTGTTATATTATTTTGTTTATATGATTACTTGTTGTTGTTTGATGTATGCCTTTGGGGAATGTGTGCTCCTCCCAGATCATAAGACCGGAGGGGAGATCCCCTAATTTCTTTGATTTTTCTTGTATTTTATCACTTTATTTAGGGTGATATGCCTTCCCTAGAACCTAAAGTGGGTGAGAGGAAGGACCCCTGGCAAAATAGATTGTATTTACTGCATTATGTGATTATCATGTCATATTCACATGTTCATGCATCCATACCATTATAACTATTCATGCATACACAAAAATTACAATTTTAACTGAAATTACATGATTTTTTGAGCCAAAATGTTGTCTTTTAAAAATGGTACAAAAACTATTTTTATAAAATGTTTTCAGATCATGAATCCCCTAACCCCCTTTGGTTCCAGAAAAGAATAGTTTTTCCAATTGGTTAGAAAACCAATAAATTTTCTAAAATGGAGTTAATTCAAAAGGTTTTTTAAACACCTAAGATAAAACTGATTTTCTTAAAGGTTAAGTGGTAACTATAAACATTTCACACACAACTTGCACTCCAACAGACACATATGGATGAACAAATGTGGG
>CAOJBK011663747.1:0-10780 GCA_948294925.1 Codiaeum variegatum
CTGAAGTTTTTTTCTTTTTGGCTGAAGGATACATACTTGAAGAGACATGGGCAAAAGGCATGTTTGAATCGTGAACCAAACCATAACTGGATCGGTTCAAACCTTTAACCAACGTTTTCAGTTTATGAACCGGATAGTAGATTCTGAAGTTTAAAAGCCGATTAAGAATAATGGGATTAAAAAAAAAAACTGGAATTGAGATGGACCGTTCGAACCCTATATATTTTAAAATATATAAAAATCTACTTTTATTTATAAATATATCGTCATATATATATGTGTGTGAATATATATTTGATTTTTTTTATTATATATATTTATATGAATGGTAAAATATCAAAAGTCTATAAAATTTATACAAAATCTAATTAATTAAAATAAAATTTTATATAAAATTATTTTTTTATAAAATATTTTGTATGATATTATGAAATTTTTCAAACACACCACCACTCAATAAGAAATAGTAACTAATATAAGTATCATTTTTTTCATTTATTTAAATAATTAACATGTTTCTGAAATTTTTAATATTAAAATAAAATTATATTTATATTTTTAATTGGAATCGAAACCGTATAAAACGTAATCATATGTGAACTGTAATCAAAACCGTATAAATCGTGAACCGTAATCAGACAGTAGGATTTAAGGGTTGATTAACAATTGAAATTTAAAAAGATTATTATCGGAGGAGTATCGGAACCGACAATTCCAGATTGCCCATGTAAGTTTTTATTACTAGTGTTTAACTTATAATGATACTTATATCCTAATGTTAAATTATAATGATTCATTTTTATATAAAAACCATAGTAAAGGTAATATAAAGTACTTTTATCCCCTATAGGCGTGGTCTGGTAGTAAGTAGCTAATGTTTACAGCTGCACATTCCAAGTTCGAATCTCAAAGGAGGTAAGAGGTAAAATTGATTTGAACATTAGTCCACTCTCCTACTTTTAAAAAAAGTAATATAAAATACTAACAATTATTATTAATTAGTAAAATATATGGAATCTACTAAATATACATCCCTATTTGTAAGTATACACCTTTTAACCATTTTTCCTATTTACCCCCACTCATCTCAATAGTCTGAAATGAAAAATATTGTTTTCTCCTTCATAGATTGTCTCTTTTATTTACATGTCTTTGCACTATTCATACTTATATTTTCTGCCAATTTTCTTTATATTCCTTCGTACATGCTTATTGTAGTTCTTATGGGCTATTTAAGGAACAAAGGCTATTACCAAACCATAAAATGCACTCATAGTTACATAAGGAGGGCTTGATGATTGAGTAAAAACATTTATATAGAAAAACAAAGAGATCATTCGAATATCAAAATATCAATTTATTACATTGAAATCTAGTGGCTCTAGCTCCTTTCCCCATATTGCTGTGCGATTTTGCAATTCTGCTCGTATTGATGTCCCTGGCTCTATAAGGGTCCCAAAGACAAATCTTCAAGGCTAATATGTAAGACAAAGAAAGACAATGGGGGTGTCTAATGGAAACCACTCAGATGCCTAAGTTAGTAATCATTCTCAAAAAGGATTCAACATAATAAAAGAGAGTTTAGAGTGATTAACATGTTTTCCATGATCAAAGCTAGCTAATATACCTGTGTGGATAGCTATCAAGTCCTACAAAATAGGATAATGGATTGACATTCCATGATTTTAGGAATGTGAGCGAGATATCAGGAATTATCTCTCAGCGTGCTTATCCACAACTGTCGAGTCACGCTCCTTCTTTTCCTAAGGCCAAGGGTTTGTGCTCCTTCTTAGCATATTCTTCTTAAATCCTGGAGCTCGACTTGCTAGGTCGCATACTTGCCATCCTCTTGGGGTCATCCAGAATAAGGACAAGGTTATCACTTATCTAATACAACAACATAAAGAAATTTGTACCATATTGATTTTTGTTAGGTACATTCTATAAGAATTAGAAGAAAGAGAGAGATGTGGGTAACAAAAAGAGGTGGAAGAAGAAGTGGTGTGTATAGGGGTGATGTTTGAAAAAAAATTATTAAAAAGTCTATAGTTAGAAATAAAAGTTTATATTTAACAAATATGAAATTGTTTACACCAGTATTATTGGGCCAAGTGCAAATGAATATTACTTCTGGGCTTAAACAAGCCATTACTTTGAGATGGGTTCCTATAGAGCCACGAACGCGGCCAATGGTGCACATAACTGACTTTTCGAATTCAAAATTTTGATATAACCCTTGAATAGAGCTATAAATAGAAGACTTAGATTCTTAAAATAGGACATCTGACATCACAATTTCCAATACAAATAAAAACTGCTCAGGAATTTACTCCAACTCAGTGTTAACGACCGAGTGATGGCACTTAGCTGCTTATATCTCAACCCAATTGGTTGATGACTTTCGGTCTAGATACCAGAATCTGCCCGAGTAAGGTGACGGCCATCGCCCTATATTCCAACAGAAGGCAATTACTTTCATTTGCACCAGAAATCCCCTTGAGGAAGGAAGTTAACGGTCAAGCTCGGCCTATATACTAAAGACCTATGGGGCTCCATCTTTTAATTTGCTTGTAACAGATCTGTATAAATATCAAAAAGATATAAAAAGATTGTAATTTGCTTTCATTATAATACAAAAGTTACAAATTTATATTTGTTTTGACCGATAGTCATTTCTTATATGGGAACCCACATAAAAACAATCAAAAGACTTTGGAGCTGAACAAATCGGGGCACGCCTAATAGACCTTCCTAGAATAGAAAGTATGACTACTGGAACAAATGAGACCACTACTTCTAAAGGATCCAACCATGGATCAAAGATCGACCGAGAGGACATACCACCACCACTTCCTCCTAGGGAAGAAGTGGAAACTAAGGGATTGATCACTAAGAATGCCAATATCATACCTGAGAGGGCTAAGACTCTATTTGAAAAAATTCCCCATACACCTTTGCGGATAAATACTAAGGCTATCAGGAATATCAGTGACCTAGACTATAGTGGAGACCCAAATCCTCCTAGGCCACCTACACTTAGCACAGTCGACCTCACGGCCCTGGGGACTATAATGGCACAAGCCAACCATGACATGTTCACGGGACTTATGAACCAACTAGTTCGCATTCTCAAACCCTTCGTAGAAGTATATCAGTCAGCCAAAGATGATATTAGAGACTTGGCGAGGGATTTCAATACCTCAGATTATAATCTAACTGGAATTTTAGATGGCCGATGTGATGTTATAGCTAACAGATATGGCATGGAGAGTGTGCCAAGATGGAACACCAAATAGATGAAATGAACAGTGGCTACAACCCCAACATTAGATAGCCATGCTAAGGGAAGCTATAGATCAAAAATAGAAGAGGCCTCGAGATCATGTGCAAAACAATTAAGGAGATTTGTATCTATAACATTATGAGGCATATGAGAACATCTAACCTAAACTACCTATCAGGGGGAAACAATTCAATTATGATAACTCTGTCAGGAGGCTGCAACAATTTGGGGTCCAAGTTAACAGGCAACTTTGAGAATACTATGAAATGATATGTATCCCTTTCCTCAGGGGTACAAAGTTCACTTTGTTCTCTAGGGAAGAGAATGTGAGTACCAGAGAACACATTTCCCGATTCATAGTCCAATGCAGAGAGGTATTAGGACAAGGATTTCTGAAGTTGAGGTTGTCCAGCCTATCTCTTACCAAGACAGCTTTTAAGTGGTTTATAATGTTGAGACCAAACTCAATACAAAGCTAAGAGGATATGATAAGAGATTTTACAGAGGAATTCTACTGCTCTGAACCATCAGTCACTTTGGCCGATCTTGCCAAGATTGCTCAACATCCTGGCGAGTCTGTCGAAAAGTACATATCCCATTTTAGGCGATTAAAAAATGCAATCTTCAACGTTTGTGGCTGAGTAGGAATTAGTGGAATTAGCATTCAAAGGGTTGAATATGACCTTAAGGGAACGGTTCTAAGGAATTAGGTTTTGTGATTTTGATGACCTTATTGATCGAGTTACCAGCTTCGAACAGCTTTTCAAAGAAAAAAAGCAAAAGAAAGCATCACTCAGAGGTTCTTATTTTGAAGATCAAGTTGCCCTTACTGCTCCCCATGAAACCTCGACCCCGACGCTGAAGCAGAGGAGATTTGAATAGCCGAGTTAAAAGCTGGAAAGCCATACGAATGTGAAATACTAAAAAAACCACTCTCAGTGCCCAGGGAGAAAATTGGGACAAACAAAATTGCCAAAGAATACTCTTTTGACATTATGAAGGCTAAAGAAATATTTGATGCCTTAGTCAAGGATGGGAAGATTGAGCTTATTGTTGGACATGTCCTACCTCTACCAGAAGATCGGCCAATGGTATAATTCCAATCGCCACTATACTAACAATTGTCTCAATTTCAAGAATGTCATCCAAAAGGCGATTGAAGATAGTCGACTAAAGTTCCCCACGAAGAACAAACATCAGGAAGTTGAAACAACGCCATTTTTGAACTAGAAAACAACTGGGATAAATATTAGAATGGTGACCATGACACCACTCGGCCCAGGGTATCAACAACCTAATTCCCTCCTAAGGTTGAAGGAAAAGTTAGATCTATATGAAGAAGTGAGAAGAAAACAGCCAACTATAAACCCTCAATTGTGCACCTCCAGAATTGCCAGTTGCCTCATGACTCCCAATTGGACTTAAAGGTTTAGGAAACAGAACAGGGGTCAAGGAGATGAAAATTTCAAATTGCAAGGTTTACATGGAAAATTTTGCATGTCTGAACATATTTTCAAGGAAAACCTATATTTTTGCACTATTAAATCTGACCCATAATATGAACCCATAGGTTCAAACCGCACTCAAATCGAACATCAAACAGACCTAGAAAATCCAAAGAATCGAATCGAATCAGATTGGATCGGACCTTAAAAATTGAGCCCATGCATTAAGGCCCAAATGTGTGCACTAGAGGCCTTATGTGTGCATAAGGGCTCAAACGTATGCGTAAAGCTCCTTGCGCATGTGTAAAGGCTCTTAGAGTGTGTTTTGGCCCAAACTCATGTGTTTTGGTTCTGACGCATCGAGCCCACTTTTCAACTTTTCCAACTCAAATTTTTCTATAAATTTGACCCTCTAGCACTCAGTTCAGGGAACTTTTTAGACACTGAACCTTTGCCAAGTTAATTTTTAAAACAAATTATACACCTAAAATACTGCTAAAAACACTAAAAAAAAGTGAAATTCAGATCGAAACATAAACTTTATTTGCAATCCGATCAGACAATTAGTCCATAATACACAAGTCTTACTCCAACCAATCCTCTAACAGTCCTCTCCAAATACAACGGAGACACGATCCAGGTTCGTCAAACTGTCCAATCCTCTGGTTCCAAAGCCCACAAGCCAAAGGTAGTATATCTAAATAATGATATAGTATTTTTTTTTTGGTTATGAATAAAACCTCTTAAAACTAACCAGGTAATTTTACGCTATCAAAATCCATTTTTCTTTAAACAAATTCTAAAATGATTAATTAAAAGCTCTTAAATTTGATTTAGGAAAAAAATCAAATATTCAAAATTCAATTTTTATTAATCAAAAATCTTAAATTGATTAACAGCCTACTCGGTTAATTCTTTTAAAATGAAATGAATTAGCTTCTGAACATATAACCAACCAACTCATTATTTTTCAGAACAATCCCACCCTTCACGAGAAGGGAGAATGGCGTGGGGTTTAATTCTCATTCAAAGGGATATGCCGATAAGCATGTTCAAAATGATTCATCTCTAAAACCTTTTCTTTTTTTTTTACCCTTTTAATTTTTTATTTTATTATTTCAGTTTATTTTCTATATTGTATTATTTTTTGTTGTATTTTGTTATTATATTCTTTTCTGATATTTTGTAATCTTTGGAGGAATATGTACCTTTCTCAGATCCTTTTGAACTTGAGAAAGGATCTTCTATATTTGTTGCTATTTTTGATGTGTTTATTTTATTTTATTATTTCACCTTTAATTCATTGTTAGGGATGTGTGTCTTCTCTAGAACCCTTTAGAGTTAGAGGAAGGACCCATGTTTATTTTCCTACTTTTATCACTTTCCATTCATTATTGTTATTCATGCTATTATAATTGTCATGCATCATATTGGTATGATATAATTATTCATGCACCATGGAAGTATGTCATGGATACACGAAAATCACTTTTTTAAAAAACGAACCCATACAAATTGTTTTGAGTAAAAAATTGTTTAGAAACTGAAAAAATTTATTTTTTGAACATTTTTATCAATCACGAATCTTCGAACCCAACTATGGTTCGAGGCCAGCCTTTTTAATAAAAATTGGGTAAATATCATATTTTCATTAAAATTAGAGTTAAATGGTTTTTTATCACCCTGAAAATTAAATTTTTCTAAAGATTAAGTGACGAATCACACTTTCACACACCTAACAGACTCATAAGGAGTTGTCCATAAGTGGAACTTGCCGAACCCCAACGCTGTGTGCAATCCGACCCCACGCGGTCAGTTTCCTAGAGGCCAGAAACCCAAGGGGAAGAAGGACAAGCAATAACCCTAGATAGGGATATTCTTGAGGCCGATTTGACAGAAGAAGGGGAAGTGATGCCTCCATCAATCACAATTGAACATCCTCAGCCACATTTGGCTAATCATATGCGGCCACTATATGTTCGGGGGGAAGCAAATGGCATATCAACCAGTTGAATCCTAGTTGACAATGGTGTTGGGGTGAACATCTTACCTTTGAGGTTATTCAAGAGATAGGAACTGGACATTAGTGATCTTGAAAGGGTCAAGCTTTCTCTACATGATTTTACGGGAGGCGAGACCCTACTGGAAGGTTTCATATCTATACAATTGAAAGTCAGAAAAGAAACTCGGCCGACATGCTATTATGTAGTCAACACACAGGTTAACTACAATTTGTTATTAGGTCGAGATTGGATCCATGGTAATTTATGCCTACCCTTTAGTTTGCACCAGATGCTCATCAGTTTTAGGGGAATATGTTGAAATTGCAAATGTGGATCCAAATCCATTCGGACCGGAGGTCCATATGACTGATGCAGCCTATTATCAGCCAAATATGTTGGTGCCAGCATTAATGGACCCAAAAGGAGTTTAGAAAGAAAAATGATCTTGGTTAAGGAAATGTCACAGCCTATTTCAGTATGGCCAAACTATGGTCAAAAATAGCAATAATTTTCTTTATGGATCATAAAATCTCAAAGAGAAAAAAAAAAGGTCATTAAAAAGCTCCAAGGGTTATTTTGGGAGAAAGTATGTTCGGTTGAATGCATTTTATGAAGATAATGAACAAGATCCCTCTAGGGAATTAAAAGGCTTAGGGATATCAAAATAGTAGAAAGGAAGATGGATGATGACCAAGCTGAGGTCTAGGATCCCCTAAAAGAAATCAACCTCGACACAGAGGTCGACCCACGACCAATTTTCATTAGTGTAAAACTTAGTCTAGAGTTCGAGAAGAAGCTGGTGGATTTCTTGATTGAATACAAGGACTACTTCGCATGGAACTACGATGAGATGCCAGGGTTATACAGAGATTTGGTATAACATAAACTACTAATCAAACTCAGTTACAAACCATTCAAGCTGACTATGAGAAGAATGTTAGACGAGGTGAAAGGACTAATCAAGTAGGAAATTGAGATGTTGTTGGGGGTAGGGTTCGTTAGACCAGCAATCTACCTTAAATGGTTATCCAATATTACCCCGGTTATCAAGAAGAATGGAAAACTAAGAAGTTGTGTTGATTTTCGAAACTTGAATACAGCCACACTAAAGGAAGAGTATCCAATGCTAAATTTGGCAGCGGGAAAATCAATACTAAGTTTTATAAAGGGCCACTCAGGTTACAATCAGATTAAAATAGCCAAGAAGGACGTGCACAAGATGGAATTTCGATGCGCAGGACCTATTGGTGTGTATGAATGGGTTGTGATGCCATTTGGTCTTAAAAATGCCAGAACCATGTATCAAAGAGCAATGAATGCAATTTTTCTTGATTTATTGGAAAATTTATGAAAGTCTATATCGACGATGCAATGTTGAAGTCCCATCAGGAAGAACAGCACCTGGCCGATCTCAAAAAAGCATTTGACATAATGAGGGAGTATAAGCTGAAAATGAACCCTTTTAAGTGTGTTTTTAGGGTATTGGCTGGGAGTTTCCTTGGTTTCATGGTTCATCAAAGGGGAATAGAGGTCAACAAGAACAAAGCCAAGGCAATAATCGAAGTGATAGCCCCCACCAACAAAAAAGAACTAAAGAGGCTCATCAGTCATATTAATTTTTTAAGAAGGTTCATAGCCAACACAGCAGGAAAACTCAGACCTTGGTGGTCCTTGTTAAGAGCCAACAATGCACAAGATTTCATCTAGACTAAGGAGCACTAGATGGTGTTTGAGGAATTGAAACATTACCTCACCAAGCCCCTATTATGACACCTCTAAAACCTAAAGAGCCACTTGTACTCTACATCTCAATGTCGAAAGATACAATTGGTAGTATGTTGGCATAGAATCAGGGAGGATTTGAAGGAGCAATTTATTACCTGAGCCGACCCTGACCGAGGTTGAAGGGAGATACATGCCCATTAAAAAACTAGTGTTGGCCTTATATTTTTCATGCACCAAACTCATGTATTACATGCTGCCCATAGTGGTAATGGTGGTTAGTCATACAGACATCATGAAATACATACTATCCCGACCATACTTGAGGAATCAACTCAGTAAATGGGTTTTAGCTTTATCTGAATTTCATCTACAATATATCCCTCATAAGGCAATAAAAGGGCAAGCACTGGCTGATTTCCTGGCTCATCATCAATGAAAGAAGTTACCAAAGTAAATCAGATCGATACCTGAACATGGGAGCAATGGTTTGATGGATCAGGAATGACAACTTCAGTAGGAGCCAAAGTGGTGCTAACCTTACCAAAGGGGATTTCAACAAAGATGGGGTTCGTATTGGGATTCTCCTATACCAACAACCAAGTTGAGCATGAAGCTTTAATTACCAGCCTTGAAATATTGGCTGAATTGGGGGAAGGATCAGTTGATATAGAGGAGATTCATTGTTTGTGATGAGACAACTAACTGGAGAGTATAATGTGAAGCTCAGGTATTGTGACTGTATTATAACAAAGCTTCCCACCTGCTAGAGAGCTTTGATCATGTCTTCATCGAATATTCTACTCGAGCATTAAATGAGGAGGCAAATAGGTTGGCACAAGGAGCATGTGGTTATCTCAGTGGTCTGGCAAGATTCTACTGTAGTTCAGATCGATTTCAGTAATTTGTTCAAAAGAAATTGGTTCTTTAAGCGAGCAAATCCAAAGGCATCTAGGGGTTTTTGCTACAGATTTATAAAGTGGCTAGAGGGAGCCCATTATTAATTACTTACAGAATCTTTCACATGAGGCGATCATAGCATTAAGATCGTAGCCCTGAATTTTCGACAAGAAGAAGGGATCTTATATAAAAGGAAGCAAGAGAAGCTATTTTTGTGTCTCGGCCCAAAAGAAGCAATGCTTGCACTGGCCGAAGTAAACAAAGGCGTGGCAGGGGCTCATCAATCTGGACGACTCATGAGATGATTGTTAGAACAATTTGGATATTGGTAGCCCAAAATGGAAAAAAGATTGTATAGAGTGTGCAAGGGGATGTGAAGCCTACTAAAAGCATGGGCCGATTCAACACTCACCACCCGAAGAACTTCATTGGGGTTTGGTAATGGACGTCATTGGAAAAATCTATCCTCCATCATCCAAGCAGCATAGCTTCATCCTAGTTGCAACCGATTACTTTACAAAGTGGATAGAAGTAATTCCCTTAAAAAACGTGAATCAGTCATCGGTCATATTCTTTATTAAAAATCATATACTATGGAGAACCGAACTTCCCAAAACAATCACGACTGATCAAGGGGCAATGTTCATTGGAGAAGAAATCAAGGAATTCTGTAATGAATACCCCTTGTTATGCTTAATCAAATGGTCAAGCAGAGGCAATAAACAAATTAATCAGAGGGGTTATTTAGAAAATGATTGTCTGAAACCCAAGGGAGTAGCACGAGCTACTTGGAGAAACCCTATCACATTAAGAACTACCCTAAGAATGGCTACAAGAACCTGATACGAAACCTTCAAGAATAAGCTTGATAACACCTTTATATATACGAACCCCCAACATATTAACTTGAAAACCCCAATGCTCAATTCAGCCACAACCCCTAAGATAGGTTAGAATTCAGATTGCTTAGATAAGATGATCAAAGAATTGGAATAAAGAAAACTTGTTTCTGAATTCCAATTTCGAAACACTCCACAAGAAGATGATCAATCTACTTGAATGTTCCTTAAAACATGCATTCTACATAAGAACACCTTATAAAAGCAAAACAGCCTTTAGGTTTTCTTAATTCAATAATTTGTCCATTCCAAACAATTCGTCCAAGTACTTATAGAAACCCAAATTAAAATCCTAATCAAACTCACTAATCTGATTATTTTAAAACTAATTAAAACAAGCCCATAACTAATGTGGCCCAATACACACTTAATTAATTAAAAACAGCTCATAACTAACGTGACCCCAACCAGCCCATAACTAATGTGGCCCAATACAACTTAATTAAACCCATTAGTAAGTTGAACTTGAATAAATTGTAATGAACTTGGGCTGTACATACTCCAACACTTGGGCGCCCTTGCAAGCCT